>CM024517.1:15204657-15507548 GCA_014182375.1 Eucalyptus virginea | reverse complement strand
TTGAGAGGAATGTATTGAAGCCTTTGAGTTCTGTTCTCAAGAGAGAAAACATTGTCGTCAAAAAGGTTCGGAAGAACGTATGTACTGTTTCATATTCTCAACGTTCGTCTTTTTTTTTCTTTTTATACAGAAGTTTATTTTTACTTAAAAATAACTGTCCCTCTCTCTTATGGCATTTCTCTTATGGGCTAGGTTTGGTCCAACATGGATGAACGGGCCTAACTTAGCCCAATTATGTCTTTTAAAAACCCATCATCTCCTACTCGCACATAGTTGACTAAACATAACTCTCTTCTCCTCTCTATAATGTTCATACTAGTAAATAATACTTGCAACTAACATACTTGGAGAGTTTGTTACCATAAATCTGTTGGGAATTTATAACAGCTCAAAAAAAACATTACGTTTTGAGTAAATATAGTATTCAATACCCTAAATCAATCGATCGCATTGATATATGTCTCTCGATTTCTTTTCAATTATAATATATTGTATTTAGAATTACGATTATCTCAAAACAATCATAATCGATTGACCAGGGAATATGGAACCAAAATGTGGTTTCTCAAACTTAATATTCTTTTCTCGAAACTTAATATGGAACCAAAAGGGAAGATTTCACATATTCCGTTCAGATTTTTCATATTCTTAGGTAATATACACTAAGGAGTGTATTTTGTGCAAAAGGGAATTTTTTTGGATGGAATATGCAGAAAAAGCAAAAAGAGAATATTGCACGAGCAAAATTGGAAACGAAATATGCAATAAGGATTCAATTTTTCACCCTATAAAAGGTGTGATAATGTACGGAAAAAGGGGACAGCCACAATTCTGAGAGCATAGAGACACACGTGAGAAGGGACGATTGAGGAGAACACAAGAACGAAAGACCAGATAGAGAGATGCCATCGGAGAGGAGAACCGTGAGTTCTCTTGGCTGAGCCGTGCCGAGATTCCTAACGCACTGCCCCCTGTCCCAACGCACTATTGCTTGATCCACCTCCCGATCTGCTGCTTGAGCTTGCTGCTCTATGCCATCTGGAGCCCAACGACCAGCCGTGAGCGTTGACGACGAAGCTGCTAGCCACTTTACGACGATATCGTTGTCGCCGATCATACGCCTGCTGTGGTTGTCCACATCCAGTCGCGTGTAGCCGCACCGCAAAATCCTGAGCATTGTGTCCGCGGGAGAGTTGTTGCTAAAACAGAAAAAGAAAGAACTTATTTTGTGCAGGTTTTTGAGCGACCCAAGCACCGTGGAGCCGTGCTTCGTGTCAACCTATATCGTCGCCGTGCACATAACGCTTGCTGCCATTCGCCGTCGAGAAGCCGAGTCCACAATCCTGGTTCGATTGCACTTGGTCCAAATTTGGAAGAATATCCTCAAACTAGGTAAGATGCACGTTTGCTAGTATATTTGCATATTTTATTGCCTAATATATGTCTATTAATATCTAACGTGCATATCTATGAGTGATAGACATATCTCCCAATTAGGATTTATTTCTAATCCGCAACCGCATGTTAATTTTTTATTCCATCTATAAGGCTTTAGATGGAATAATTAATCACGCGGGAGTAAAATTGATATCTTGATCTTTAAGGCTTAAGATCAATTTATCGATTTTATTAGCGAAATAATCAAGTTTGATTAGATATCGTTTCCAAATTCAAATGATGAATAATATTTTTGGTGATCGTGGATGATTTAGTGTTTATCTTTTAATTGTTCTATTTATCCCCAAAAATACAAAAAAAAAAAAATTGCATTTGCATTAGAACTGATTGCATGATAGGTTAGTTAGATTTAAAAAAAATAAAAATAAATGCATATTTAAAATAGGGATTTTATTTCGAATTTAGAAAAATCATAAAATCAAAAATATGCATTAATTTAGTATCTTAGTTTTTTTTTTTTAAAATTTGAATTGCACGTTTTATTATTTGGCAAATTTAATTTTGAATTTCATAAAAGAAAAAGAAAAAAATTAGAATTAGGGCATTAAAGTGCACGTCATTGCATATTAGGATAGATCGCATGCTCATTTAGAAAAAAATAAAAGATGTCATGTGTATGTCATATAGGATTAGATTCATGAAATGCATGTCATTTAGTGGTTTTTGCTAGGCCCATTTAATTAGAAATTACATGTCATTAGAGTTAGGTTATTTAGTTAATATTGCATCGCATATTGCATAATTTTCATTAAATAAGTGAAAAAAAAAAGAGAAATTACGTGTTAATTAAAAACCATATCCAAGGTTGTTGATGTGGATTTTGAATTAACATTGCAGATGCTTTCGTTGCTACGAGGTAAGTCTTGCATTTTCTATTTGTTTTATTGGATGTTAAATTGATGGATTGCGCACCGCATGATAACCTCACAAGTTAGGGAAATAAATTTAAAATCAATTCAAACTGCTTGCCAAACATTTCTCAAAATAAAAGAGAAAGGTACCGAAAGGGCGTTAGAGAATTCTAGCGTAATCAAGTCCCGTACCCATAATCTCTGGTTCGTAGGAGTAAAGTAAATCTCCCATTACTTTACTTGGGTTTCTAATCGACCCACCAAAAATAGATTAGTGGCGACTCCTAATTGAAAATCAATTGCATGTTAAGAACTTGAATCTAAGTCGCGAATTGGTATGGGCTTGGGAGAGCCCGCGTTAAGTCTAGGCTTAACAATCCATTAGCCAAACTCTAGGTGGTCCCACACCCGAAAAAATTGGTCGCGACAGTAAGAAAATAAATTTATAGGTAAATTTCCTTTCATGTAAATCTCCTTCCCAATCAGCATCCAAGTAACCTTCAAGCCAAAGATCATTTCTTTGATAACTCAACGAATAATCAATAGTTCTATTCATATACCTCAGTATTCTTTTGATGGTTGTCCAATACACTTGACTTGGATTTGATTGATACCTACTTACCATTCTAACTACAAAACACGTGCTAGGTCTTGTACACATCATAATGTACATTAAGCTTACAACAACACTAGTATAAAAAAGTCATTGCATTTGTTCCTTCTCTTGTGGAATCTTTGTACATAGTCTATAGCTTAATCTTTCACTTTTTGCAATAAGAATATTTATGGGTTTATAGTCTTGCGTACGAAATCGTTCAAGAACCGTATTTATATAGGTCTCTCATAAAAGATATAATGATATCTTAGAATGATCCCTTGAAAATGTTAACTCCAAAAATATATGTAGCCTCATCCATATCTCCCATCTCAAAGTTGAAAGATAACCAAACTTTAATAGTATCAACAAAGTCCATATTGTTTTTGGCAATTGGTGTATCATCAACATATAATGATATGATCATAATTGATCTTTGGACCTTTTGATATATATGCAATAATCCTCATCAATCATTGTAAAATCATATGCAATTATAACATTTTGAAAACATATACATCATTGTCTCTATGACTGCTTAAAGCCATATATTGATATCAAAAGTCAACATACCTTTTGTTCTTAACTTTTTGAAATGAAACCGACAGTTGTTCTATATAAATTTGTTCTTTTAATTCTCCATTGAGAAAAGTAGTATTTATATCCATTTCATGTAATTCAATATTCATATTAGTCACTATTGTCAAAATAAGGCGAATTGAGATATTTCTCACTAAAGGGAAAATGGTTTCCTCATAATCAATTCGTTTATGTTGATTATACCATTTCGCCACAAGGTGGAGTTTACGTCCCTTTATATCCCCTACTAGGTTTTGACGGGCCTTCCGTTGGGACTGGACGGTGGGTGATAGTTCACCCTATGGATATCTAGAAGTCGACGGGGTCGTAGGGACTCGGTCACGTGGACGAGGAGCTTAGAGCGTAGATAGCCTAGTAGCTCTTCATTTTGAAATAGACCCATGTTGTGTTAGACTTTTCTGTATATAAACGTTGCTGTCTTATAAGTGTGTTTTGTGAAAATATTATCCTACGTTTCTATCCCACTTTTATGTTGGTTGGAGATTGTTATTACGCTATCGCATGTGCAATAAAATGAATGGGTCGATGACACTTCTTGGGACGTCGCAAATGTTATCGACCACCAAGGGATGTGCACGCACTCGAGGTTCGAGGCGTGACACAGGATTTTCTAATTAAATATCGAAATTTCCAAATTTTGAAATAAATACTCAAAATCACAATCACCACTCAATTTGCATAAATTAACACTCAATTGCATAAACTATGCACACCACTGCAATCAGCATGAAATTATGGTCACCGACTTTCCCGGTATAACTTTTGGAAAATATTAAATAATGAAATAAATAGCACAAATAATTAAGTAACGCAATTTAAATCCAATAAATACTAACTTAGGTTGGAAACACTAATCTAACCACCTAAACGGGCCTAGAAAATTAATGCACCTATCCAGATAAATAGCACAACCTCTTGAGCCCATAATCAATATATTCTAACCACCTAACATGTATAATTAAGCAATTAAATCACTAATCTAAACTAATTAACCACATAATCCCTAATTAGCCTAAAATAATTATCCACTAAGCGTCATTAACTCTCTAAGCAGAGTTTAGCAAGTAAATTCACCGGTTTAGCGGGCCGGTCAACAACTGGATGTGCTGCAACCTAGGGATCACCGGCAGCAACGGCGATGCAAAGGTGAGTAACACTCGAGCCTACGACGACACCAACGAAGGTCTGGACGGGCCTTAAAATGAGCCACGAAGCCTCAGCTTGGGGGTGAGCTTCAGCTTATGCTTTGGGCCGAGAAAGGCTGGGTTGAGCGGCTGAAACGGCACAGGATGGGTGGCGGTGGCTGCAACGACTCTAAGTGGGCTTGACGGCGGAGGATGGTGGCTGAACGGGGATGGACGTCGACCAGGTGAGCTACGATGGTGGCCTGGGTAGCTCAGGACAAAAACCAAGGCACACGAGCAATGCGGGACGGCGGACGGTGTGTGAGCTGGCGTGCGGCTCGCGAGTGGTGGGCGACGGGCACGACGACGGTAGGGGAGGCGGTCGACGGTGAAGGAGGAAGCTGCTGGCTATTCTTTGTTTGTCTCAAGCTCTCAAATGCCTCAACAATGGATAAAGGAGGCCTAATGAAGAAGAAGAAGCCAGCTGAAGCTTGAAGGGGGCCCAATTGCCTCAAAAGTCCAAGAAAATATCCCATTGTGCTCATTGCTTGCCCCCACCAGCCAAGGCTGTCATCCTCAGCCAATTTCCTCTCAATGGCTTCCTCAAGAAGTCTCCCAAATGGTCCATAAAGTTGCAGCACCCCCTAGCTACGAATTTTGTGGCATTTGGCCTCTAATTTCACTCAATTCCCCTCCAATTAGAGTCAAATTGGAGTCCATAAAATCATCCAAGGTGTCATCGTCTATCTCATGATTTTTCCTCGTCAATTGAACCAACTTGACGGCAAAAATGCGACAAAAAACGGCCCTGTAATTTTCCCAGTCCAAAATACCCAACTTTGATTTTTCACGGAAATCTCGGGTTTGCTGAAAAATCTTCGAAGGATGAGTCGACGTTCTTAAAATAAATTATAACATGACAGAACTTTCAATTTCTAAAATCGGATTTAAATTTGTTGTTAATTTCAACTGGGCGCGATTTTAGGTAATCTAGCCTACCGGGTAGCTTTTAGGAATTTTTAGTGCAATTGACTCGTGATCGATTATTTTCGAGCCACATTATACATCTTCGACTCATTGGCAACTTTCGATTGTCATGAAAATCTCGAGATTTCAAATACGGGCATAAGGTACGAAATGACAGAAAAATCAGTTTAGTGTCGTTTGACGAGAATTTTGCAATTAGGTGGAATCACTCACATTTTGATCACATACCTCAGTCGAATTGACCTATCTCTAATCTCGATCAATTTGACAGTGCCGTATTGACCCTTGAAGATTAGCACGGTTGAGCATTGGAGATTAGCATGGTTGAACAGTCGATTTCTAGTCGAATTCTTAAGTTTATTGCATTAAAATCCCTTAATGGCTTCATCAAATAGACTAGTTATTCTGTGAGTGATTAACTCAAGGAAAAGGAATTATAGGCACGTCGATAAAGAGCCCAACTTATTCAATTGAAAAGAAAACCTGAAATTCAGGATGTCACAAATTCCCCATCTAGTTGTTAGGCCTCGCTTCGTATTTCAATGTACAACAAAAGCACGCAATTAGAGGCATCGGAGAAACATGGAGATTTCTTGTTATAAGGAGTTATATGGGAGAATTGCATATGAAGGCATAATCAATTCAACGGAAGAGTTCAACATCATATATTGCATAGTGAGTGGATGTTATGGTAGTATCTATATGGCGTGGTTGCCCAAGGAAAATCGTGGTACTTTGGAGAAATTTCACCATCTTGAAACGGGGAACCCATCTTTTGGCAAGAGCTTCTGAAATGAAGTGAAACAATAACAGAAGTATGATATAGAACCATAATGAAGCTTCATGGTTTCTGCTTGCACAAGTGATGCATGTTCTTGGTTTACAAGTACATGACGGAAGGGGAAGTCTACTACGTGCTTTGAGAAATGATTCCAATAGGGTTACTATCATTGATGCACAATGTGATTTGATATTTACAGTGTGATTAGAATTACAAGGATCTTTCTCTTTCTAAGTCGAAGGCTTGTTTGTCAAAAGAAGAAAAAGCTGAAAAATTGGTCCATGACCTTTCCCTTACGATGGGTTAGAAGTTTTTAAGGCCAAACATCACCCGGTAAAAGTATCATAAAGACCTTGACTTCCCATGAACCATTGACCACGTACTAATCAAAAGTCAACACACGTAAAACCCCAAAACATCTTGACTTCTTGATGGATGTTTACAAAATCCATCCTTACATGGTTTAAATCCTTTTCTTTTGGCCAGTATGCTTGTTTAAATTCTAATCGAATCACAAAACTACAACATTCAGAGATTTACAAGAGCAGAATATTTTGTTTGCTTGAAAATTAGAGGTGTAACTTTTAAAAACCCGAATATCTAAAATTACAATAACGGTTTTTTAACTTGAAAATTCTTTATGGCAATAATTTAATATTAAATCATCCAATTGATTTGCCAGGAATCAATGCTACATATGAATTTCTAGTAAAAGAATCACCTATGTAACTTACGTGAACTAAACATTATGAAACTTAAATGATTACTTAAAAGGTTATAATATTATTATTGCTCATTTTATGTTGCATAAAATCATACCCGATGAAGATCCATTTATCATTAGTATTTTGACACTTACCAACTCTTTTAGGAATTTAAGAGCACGGAAGAAGATCCTTTTTTTCTTCCTTTTTTTCTTGGTTTGAAATAATAGAATAGCCCTTGATGAAGCAATGTGACTATGCAAGGACATAAAAAGTAGTGAAGATATCTGATACATAGTTTTTGGTTTGCGGGGGTGCTGAAACTTGGATTGCTTCACAACCTAATTCAATTTTTAGTAATTAGTTCCTCTTTTACAGCCCTACTAGTTGATGGCAACTCCATCATCTCAAAAGATAAAGGAAGGGAGGCAAGGATAAAAGAGTTAGATTAAGTGTCAAGTCAATAAAAAGATAGCACTTGAATTGTGGAAATCGCGTTTCCTTCAAGGCGTCGCTACAGTTTCTCGCTTTACTCTTTAAATGCCGTAATCCAAAGAATACGGCAATAACAAGTGACTAGAGCTGCAACATGATGAGCATAATCCGCAACATGTCCTTAGCTGTACTGATCATTATAGCTTTCTCCTACTACAATTCAATTCTTGCAGCACCAGCACCTTCTAAATAGTCAGAGGCAAGTGCACTTCTCTACAGCGGGTGGTGGCCTTCCCCCATCACCGACAATACTACCTTACCTCATTGCGCGTGGCCTGGGGTATTGTGCGACGCCTTTGGGAGCGTCAACGGGATTCGCTTGCCATATGGGTACCAAATAGGCGGTAACTTCAGCAACATGAACTTCTCTCTACTTTTATCGAGCAACAGCATATTAGTCAACGATGAAATGCAGGCTTTTGTGTCCAATTTTGGCACTACGAGACTCCTGGATCCAGACTCTTCATCTAATTTCACCGCAAATATTGTTGGGACACATGGATACATAGCACCAGTCGAGCAATCTTCAATTGATTTTACTGAAAAAAGAAGTGTTGTAAGGGTAATCAACATCGTTGCAGCCCCCTCATGCATTGCAGAACTTGTTTAGTTGGCCATATTAGACTGATATGCAACAACTTTTATAGCTTTCTTTCATGCTTAATTTCAATACAGAAAAATTTGGACATTCCTGCTGCCTAGACCTAGGCTTATTCATCTAACATCCCAAACAATTTCTAAACAGGTTGCTTTGGTCAAAATTATATGGGAAAGTTTTCTTATTTCCTACCTTTGATTCAATAAAAGATATGTTTATTACACGCAGTCACTGTAAAAGTAGTAAACAAGTTCCTATGCTATGGATCATTAAGAACAAGATTTCAATGACGATACACCTTGAAGGCTTTGATTAACATCCAGGTGTCCCTCATTTGTAACAGAAGAAGTTGATTGATAGCTAGTTTCAAAATCATCTCTGCTGTCCATGTTCTAACTCCGAGATATGACTGCACAACTTTGTGATTCTCTTTCCTTTTCACGAGCTCGCTTATAGTTTGGTGGTTAAAGAGAAATCCAATGTACATAGCTTCAGAGTTGTGGCACTGGAAACAATAATGAGCAAGCATCCAGCAGAGATCATCTCGGTGCTATTGACCTCCGAAGGAGAAGATATCATGTTACTCGACATGTTAGACCAGTGCTTGCCCATTCCGAGAAAGAGTTTTGTTGTGAAAAACATTGTTCAAGCCATTTCTCTGGCTCTTGCTTGCTTAAGTGCAGACCCAAAGTCAAGCCCGACGATGAAATGAGTTTCCGGAGCTATTTTGGCTCAAAAAAATACCAATGGTTGAGCCCTTCCATGCAATCTCATTGGCGCAGCTCCGACAGACTCTATCCAGCACATCAACATTTTCATTGTCTTCTTAACAGCTAAATTGGCTAGGTGTGTTTTTGATACAGAAGAAGAAATTAGTACCTTGGATAAATTTCATAGTTCAAAGTACTTTTCGATAGGAACTCCTTCTAGTTGGACAAGGACACAAGTGTAATTAATTCATGAGTGATTTGAAGTATCCAAATCATTGAATCTTTTCTCATTTTCCTATTAAAAAATTCATTATGGTCGTCATCTTTGTTTACTACAATAGTTGATGCAGGTCCTCAAATTGGTTGAACACAAAGTGTTACCTGTGGCCACAAAAGTTGAAACTAGGCAAAGTATGTCGGAAGCTGTTTGTGACTTGAGTTGTCTTGTTCCATTGACAGTATAATTTCTACATATAGTCTCTTTTTCATGGCAGTTCCTTGCAATTTCTCAGCAGTCTTGTGGGACATTAAGCAAAATAATTAAAATGGGGTTATGAATGGATTGGTGGATGATTGGAAGGAAAAACGGAAGTTCAGTTACTCAACAACAATAGTGTCCTCGAAGCAATAATTATCAATTTCAAAAACATAAATGGACTCTTAAAATAATTTTACCAAAAAAAAAACGGACTTTCAAAATAATTGGGAGTTAACCATTGAGTGAGGCTGGAGAATTTTATATGGCCCACCAGAAAAAAATTAGATCTTGTTCATAAACTTGTGGCTCTCTTTGAACTGTGGACATTTTTTAATTGGTGTGTTGGGATAATCTCACTTATCTAATTTTGTAAGGACTTGGGTTTTGTACAGTGTAATATTGTCCGCTTTGGGCCTTCGATTTTCACGGCTTTAAAACGCGTTACACAAGTTAGAGAACACAAGCCTTATAAACTAGCCTAGGACTCCCCCCTAAGCGATGTGGGACAGGAGACATGCCCCCTTGTGCACGTGCGAGGACTGAGGTGCAGACGTACCGTCATCCCTCCTCCCTGCACACCGCCGCCTAGGCCACACACTCTCCCCCTCTTGGGAGCACAGCGCCCTCGTTGAGGCCCCACATGCAGTCGGGAGTCAGCTTTGACACCACTCCGGGTGGGGATATCACGTCCCGAACCTTGAGCGCATGCACATCCCTCGGTGGTCGATAAAATTGCGACGTCCCACGATGCGTCGTCGACCCATTCATTTTATTGCACATACGGAAGCGTATAAACAAAACCCTTGATAGCAAACAACATGGGATAGGAAAGTAGGATAAAACAAATTCACAACCAAAACACGCTTTTATAAACAAACTAGGTTATATACAATGCTAGTCTGTCTGCCAAAAAGGATCGACTCTCAAAAAGAAAATTGTCCTACGATCTATTAGTCGGATTTCACTGATCCTTTGGACTCCACAAGCTCCGGGGGCGTCCGATGCTCCACAACACCATTAGGAGGGGTAGCTGCACCCTCGCCTAGAGCGGGGTCGACTACTACAATGGGGATCTCAAAACCTTAGAGGGGATTGGCTTTGTATCCATTGAGCTCGTAGCGAAACCACCCCCTAAATCGATGAGGTACCCTCTGAGGTAGGCTCTCATCGACCCAGATGATGGTCACTATGAGCTCATAGACCCAGTGGCCCCCGGGAACAAGGAAGTCAGTAATCAACTCAATAACCCTTCGAGGATGACCATAACATATCGAAGAAGCTGCCATCTAAAGACCTGAAAAGATTGAGCCCACAACGGGGTAAGACAATGTCTTAGCAAGTTCACCTCCTAAACCCTGACTAAGAAGGAAATATGCCTAAAGACAATCTATACACACAAAATAAATGACTTACCTCGCCTCAGTTCCCCCGCATATCAGTACAATTCACATACTCAATCAATCAATTAATAAATCAATGATTTTAATTAATACAATCGATTCATCAATCACAGGGGTTCCGATTGTAAAGCCAAATTGTTATAACACGTCCTATACTGTGTCACACAATTTTGTCTCATAATTCGGCGCTTCAATTTTAATCAAACACATGTTCCAACTTGATTACTACCCGTACATGCACAATATATCGACGCACATCAATCTTCTGCCATAGCTAGGCTTCATCTCACTCCTTTGAGCACAACAACATCCACCGATGCACATTGGGAACAGCATTCCCGAAGGAGCATCGGTCCAGAATCTACTGCGACCAGCTTTCGTTGTCCATGGGCATCTCATATAGGGGCAACATCCTACTGACGCACATCGGGGACGAGTTCACTTAGCCATCACACGATTAATCAATCCTGGCCAAGGATATTGTGCTTTGCACTCAAATGCCTTAATTAAAATAATCACTTGCCATATTTTCTTCGTATTAAAAACACATGGTGAAAATAATCGTGTGTGGGTATACGGTCAATTTGAACCAGAAAAATTGATGTCCTTCCTTTTAAAATCACATTATTTGGTATAATATTTAAAACTATTTTTGGTATCAAAACCGGATACTTGAGATGTGACAGTCTGATTTTCCATTTCTGTTTTCAATTGAATGAGCCAAGCTTTTCATCAACGCGCCTATAGTACTATTCTCTGAGCCGATCACTCATGAGATAACTAGACTATTTGGGAAAGTTACTAATGGATTTTAATGCAACAAGCTTGAGAAATTGATCAAGAATTGACTGCTTGACCATATTAGTTTGCAAGGGTCATTATGACACAGTCGAAAATCTATCAGAGATCGGAGATAGGCCGATTTGACCAAGGTGCGTGATTTAGTGTGGGTGATTCTACCTAATTGCAAAATTATCGTCAATTGGCACTAAATCGATTTTTTTGTCGTTTTGGTACCCTTTACCTGTATTTGAAACTTTGAAATTTTCACGATAACCGAGAGTCGCCAATAAGTTGAAGATGTACAATGTGGTTCGAAAATAATCGACCACGGGTCAATTGCACCAAAAAACCTAAAAACTGCCCGATAAGTTAGGTCACGCTAAAATCGCATCGGGTTGAAATTAATTGTGAAATTTAATCCGATTTGAGAAATTGAAAGTTCTGCTATGTCACAATCAATTCTAGGAATATTGTTGCATCATTTCAGGACCTTTTGACGAACTTGAATTTTGGCGGTAAATTCAAATGCAGGAAATTAAGTGAGAATGGGAAGGACCGCAATTTTTGTTTGTCACTAATCTATTAGAGGCCATTAAAGTTCAAGTAAAACATGAGAAGAAATTTTAATTGTATGAACTAGAGATTTGAGGCGAAGGATTTGATTACGCTCTAAAGCCCAAATTGATGCTTAATCAAATACCGAATATATAATATAACATCACGTCAACTAAATTGCAATAATAAAGTGATAAAAACGCAAAAAATAAAACCTAATACAACTCCTGCAAAAACCCTGGGTACTCGCGAGCTCTGCCCAAATTTAAATATGCAAATATTTTAAATTAAATAATTCATTCTCCCTAAAACTAAATGACTATAATGACATAATAAATAGTGATAAATAACAATTAAACATGGATTAAGTAGCGCTTAAACATGCAATTTATGACTAAGCGCAGGTCCCTTTTTTTTTTTTTTTTTTTAACCTTTTTTCATTTATTGTTCTTTTGTCATTTTCACGCTTTAGTTGAACGTCTTGGCTAGTTTTAGCTAAAAGTTTGTGAAGTTTTCACTTCTCTAAAAGGATCAATCTGTAGTTTCTGGATTGGAGTTGTTTTCTTGTCGTGGAGAACTCTCTAGGGATTGAAACTATGCTCTGTTGAAAGCTTAATGGTCCCCCTTAAAACCCAAGCGATTTCTTTGTATGATTTTTTCTGGTGTGTGAGATATGGCTCTCGAAAAATCCCTTCAGACGCTGCTTCTTTTTGTTTCTAGGCTTGCCAATCAATCGTTTTGGTGTAATTATGGGACCATCAAGAGCTCCCCCTGCTGCCTTTTGTCTCCAAATCTTTATTCATCAAAAGAACATGCTTCGAGAGTTTATCCATCAAATTAAGCTAGCTTTTGGTCAGCCCTTGCCTACACATCGAGCTGCCAACCGAGCCGTTTCACCCGTTCTTTGACTTTGTCAGATTTTCAAACTTATACCGTTGCTGAACTAATTGATATGGTTGAGATTTTCACTCCCCTTCATCAGCTTATCCATGGCCAATTTTCATCTAGTAGCACGTCTCATGGTCACCTACCACTTCAGCTAGAGGTTAGGTTGATTGGGCATCGAGTAGGATATGGTGGGCCATGAAATTGCTTACATAGTAGCTTCAAACTATGGCCAAATCAAGAATTGGATTTTGGAAGCTGTTTTGAGTGCTTTAATCCGTTAATTTTTGTCACGCCCCGATTCTTGAGCACGTGCCCATCTCTTAGTGATCGATTAAATTTGCGATGTCCAAGGACGCGTCGTCGACCCATTAAATTTTTATGCACATGCGGAAGCGAATAAATAAATCCTTATACGGCACAAAGATGGGATACAAAAGCAGGGCTACCATTTTGAAAACCACTACAAACTTTTGTACACACCAGTGTCGCAACCTATCATTCAGGGGAGGGAATAGGTTTAGGGGTATTGTCTAAGGGATGAGTTTATGACCCTTGATTAGGCATGGGCTCTCCCAAGCCTATACCTCGCGCGACATTGAGATATTTTTAGGAATTTTGCACAATAAGAGTCGCCACTAGCTTATTGGAGTCGGCTAGAAACCAAGTGAGGCATGGGAGTGTACCTCACTTTCGGTACCTAATCTTGTTCATTTTAAAAAAGATTTTTGTCAAGCATGGGAGTACACCTCACATCCTAATTGCCATCAAATTAAACTCGTGCAATTAAATATAACAAGATATGCAAGCTACACATACGATATAATCAATATACAAGCAAATAAAGGCCTACTGACACTAAAATGCCAATACATAGTAATTCCTAATCAAATCCTACAATTTTTGGATTTTCGATTTTTTTATTAATTTCTTTAAATAGCAAAGTTTTTTTTTGGGGGCCGGACCGGGTTGGACCCAACCCAAACCTGGATCCAATACTTTTGGATTTTTTTTAAAATCATTTTAATTTGTTAATATTTTTTCTTTTCTCATTGCGTCCTTTTCTTGCACCATCTGTTGAACGGTCATTCACGAAGCCAACTTTTTCATTTTATAGTTTTCTATTTTTTTTGTTTTGCTTTTTAGCTTTTTTATTCTTTATCCTTTTTTTTTTTACTTCATTCCCGAAGTCATTTTTGCCTTCTTTTCTCTATTATTATTTTTCTCTTCTTTTCTGGTTTTTCTTTTCCTTTGTTCTTTTTAATTTCCCCTTTGGCGTTCTTCTTCTTCCCGACGCTTCTTCCTCAATTTGCGCCATCCTCACCGAACTAAAAACAACACCACGGCGAACCCTCACCGGTGTTTGGAGGGTCGCCACGCTATCATTTGGTGCTGGTCATTCGTTTCGACCGATGATGACCACTGTTGGATACCAATTCCGGTGACCACAAACCCATCTTTCGGTGCGAAGAAACGTCATCGACTTGAATACGCATGAATATTTCTCACGAACACTACGAAAACACAACAAATATGAGCAAAGCAAGCAGGACTCAGCGGGCATGGGAGCAAAAAAAAAAAAAAAAAAAAAAAAAAAGAGTTGATCTTGCGTTAAAACATACACCGCTCTTCACTTTTTTATTAAGGCATTTTATTAAACACATAAGACGCACTAACTAGAGAGGTAAGCATAGACTCGAGCGGGGCTCGGGTTCAGGCCAAGATCATTACGTGATGCACAAGTACTATTATGGATCGACTCAGGGACAAGTTATCAACATTTAACTTGAGTTTAAACAAAAATAACAAGTCTCGGCCATAACACCAAACACAAACAAATATTTGCATAAAACACTACAATAAGCACGCACATGCTGTGTGAGGAATGAACACGAGCACAACGGAATTTCAGGCGAGGATCAAGACTGAAGCTCGTGCGAACTGGTTGACCACGAGTTCCAACTTGATGCCCCACCAAAAATGGGGCAGACGTACTCAGGAATGACCTACCTGGTTCGAAGGGGAGCGCTGCGGTGGACGACTAGCGACAGTGAAGCTGTCCTTCAGTCTCACTCTCTCCCTCCTGTACTCTCTCGAGCTCTCTCCGGTGCTCTATGTTCTCTCTCGACCCAAAAGAAACAGCCGAGCCCCCCCAAAAGCCTTCCCCCCTCTCGCTTTTATGCTCGGTTAGCAAAAGCGCATGGCCCCTTGCCACCGCCAGCTGCCTTGCCGACTTGACTTTGACCCTGGGATCATGCTGCGCGATCTACTGCCCCCTCTGCTTCCTCGCCATCCCTGTCTCCTCTGGCTCGTACTTTGCTTTTCCTTCTTTCTATAGAGAGCGTGAGGGAGAGAGGGAGGAAGAAGAGAAGAAGGTTGGGCCGGGGAAAGAAAGGAAAAAGAGGGGCTGGGCTTTGGCCCAAGCGAAAAAAGATACAGAGGAGAAGAGAATAGGAAAGGACCGGGCCTAGCCTGATCCTTTTTTTTTTTAATTTATTAATTTATTAAATTTTTTTTTGCAACTAATTCGTAATTTTGTATGCAATTAAGTTTTAAATAAAAAAGAAAAATTTAGGTGTCAACAACTAAACTAGGCTATTTACAATACTAGTATATATTTACAAGTCTACAAAAGAGCGGTCGTCAAAACAAAGCTGTCCTATGACCAGCTAATTGAACTGGTAAAAATCAGGATTTCACAATTTTGCTAGAGTTTTTATCAGCTAAAAAGTTCATGTACGTTAATTTAAGACTCTGACCAGATTTTGCAATTTCCTCCGCCCGATTTTGCAAGAAAGTAAATTTGGCTATTTTGTTGCCTAATGATGACCAATTTGATTCATATGAGAGGGATCCGCGAAGATTCTGGGATTTATTTCTGCAAAAGGGGAGCATTTACTGCTCGTATTAAAGTCATGGTGGCATTATATGGTAGATGAATACGTACCCTATAAAGCATATAAATTTTGTGATATGTTGCTTTATAATTGGATGGCTTTTTTAGAAGAGAAACATAATGATCCTGCCACTTTGGCATAGGAAAAATATGAATTTTTGCTACAGTAATTAACATGAGGGGTATCTGTCCATATTTCGTGATCTATTTCCATAAAAGACAAGCATTTACAGCTAGTATGCATGTTATATTGGATTTATATCTTTATAAATAAGCAAGTGTCTTTCAATTTCAGAAGACATCTGACAAAAAAAACAAAAAAAACAAAGACACTTCAAGAGCCAGAAAAAAATGTCCACCATTGATATTTGCTGCCAACCACATTGCTGTACGAAAGGTAATACGCCAACTCTATTTAATTTCTTCTATGGAACCGTTGTCACGTAATGATGATTAGCGAATCAAGATCATCTTATAAAGCTTCACTCTTTCACAAAATTATAGAAGATGGATTAGTCTAGAGGAATTACTGATCGAACTGATAAATTCGGCCTTCCGACTCGATTCATGATTTTATCCTTCCTAAGGACCCAACAGAGTAAGGGATCTTGTCCTTCCTATAAACACAAGAAATTAATCACGCCTACACAATTGACGTTTGAGCTTCCAAAAGTGAGAATCTAACAAGGCGTTGACAACTACTATCTTGTCATTTTTCTTGATGCTTGGTATGGCAAGTATCTCGGTTGTGTATCATTTGATTTGTCCCCGAGAGTTACTATGCACCATTTCCTAAGCGATGCCTTATATGTTTGGTCCGAGCAAATAGTATTATGGATTTTATAGCATAATAACCTCAGTCACTAACAATACACACACGTGTAGTAAAGTAGAGATTAAGGTTGCTTAATTGTTTCCGATGTATTTTTAACAGCACCCAAATCCAGTTGGCCAGAGCTGTTGGGTCAAAATGCCGGCAGCGTGAAGGCAACAATCGAGAAAGAAAATCCACTGGTGACGGTTGTACCATTGCAGGCGGGATCTGTAAGCCCGGATATCAATTGCTGCTATCGGGTTTATTTGTCGATCAATGAGAATGGAAATGTCGATAAAGTTCCCACCATTGGGTAGTGGGCAACAGGGGGAAATGAGCTATTAACTCTCCTTCTCATAATAATAAGAATAAAATTGATCGACTTTTTATTTTTTACTTTGTCGAAAGAAAGTTGTATTCATTACTTAAAAAGATACATGAGAAGTACTCAAACTTCGTAGAAAGTAAATCAAAGCAAAACAAAGGTCAGAATATTGAAAAATAATGCCGGATCCAGAAAACAATGAGGATCAACAAGCATTAGCAGGGTTAAGTATACACTCATTGTACAAGAATAAATCTGTCAAGCAAAATAATCAAGGCTAGCCCTCATGTCTTCATCAATGATGAGCACTCCTTATCCAAGAAGTACAATGATTGGTACGTGTCAACATACGGCTTTCTCTACGCCATCTCCATGTGGAAATGATCAAAACAGATTTTAATATTTGGAAGAGCAAATTTTTTTGGTTCAACGAGAAGCCAAAAGACGAAGGGACCTTTACACGGAAAGTAGGTGTCCAATCCCTAAAAGCATATTTATTAAACTCCTAAATCTAGATTGAGAGAGTTCAAACTTTCAAATCTAGAACTAGAACAGGAAAAGAGAGCTCATAGATCTGGATATAGATCTAGTGAAAAGAAAAAATAAGAAAAGAATAAAAAAAAATAAAACACAAACAAAATCAACAAAAGAGAAAAGGGAGCATGAAACTAGATTAGACCCTCTCCCATGGCCGAGAATAAAAAAATGATCCACAAAGAAGAGAGTAAGGGGGAGAGGAAGCGAATTGACTTTTGCCTTGGGAAAGTTCATTCTTTTGCTGCAATAAATCAATTGGAAGAATTTTCATATTTCCGACACTTCAAACTCAAATATGCATATCTCACACTTGTCAAGGTTAGTGCCGGTGGACCATGGCATAATCGGCAATTGGGTCCCACGTGGAATCCAACGTATTCATATGATAATTTCTCACTTTGCTAGTAGTTGCTACCCTCCCTAGAGCAAATACATTAGATATTTCTCTAAGATGGTAATTAGATTATGCAAATGATTCCTCTAGAGAGGTGGTTTCAATACTTAGCTTGGCTTATCCTAAATTTCACCAATCGCAACTTGATTTCTCATGTAGTTATATAAATTTGGTTTTTAATAATCTATTAGAGGCCATTGGAGTTCAAGTATAATGAGAGGACGTTTTACTTCTGCGAATTAGTTATTCGTTCATGAGGATTTAATTACACTTTAAAGCCCAAAATTGATGTTTTGAATAAGTCAAATGAAACTTTCGATAAATTGCTTTTGACATAAATAGATTCCTAAGAATGAACAAATCCTTAAACAATCGAATACAAAAAATAAATTCGAAAATAGGACCAAGGATACAAGTAATACTGATCGAAAAGTACATTACTAAATGGACATACCTTATTTGCCACAGATTAAATACTTGTTACAACTTGAGAGGAATGTATTGAAGCCTTTGAGTTCTGTTCTCAAGAGAGAAAACATTGTCGTCAAAAAGGTTCGGAAGAACGTATGTACTGTTTCATATTCTCAACGTTCGTCCTTTTTTTTTCTTTTTATACAGAAGTTTATTTTTACTTAAAAATAACTGTCCCCTCTCTCTTATGGCATTTCTCTTATGGGCTAGGTTTGGTCCAACATGGATGAACGGGCCTAACTTAGCCCAATTATGTCTTTTAAAAACCCATCATCTCCTACTCTCACATGGTTGACTAAACATAACTCTCTCTTCTCCTCTCTATAATGTTCATACTAGTAAATAATACTTGCAACTAACATACTTGGAGAGTTTGTTACCATAAATCTGTTGGGAATATATAACAGCTCAAAAAAAAAACATTACGTTTTGAGTAAATATAGTATTCAATACCCTAAATCAATCGATCGCATTGATATATGTCTCTCGATTTCTTTTCAATTATAATATATTGTATTTAGAATTACGATTATCTCAAAACAATCATAATCGATTGACCAGGGAATATGGAACCAAAATGTGGTTTCTCAAACTTAATATTCTTTTCTCGAAACTCTCAATTTCATATTAACTTTCTTTTCTAAAAATATCTCATTAGATCGAATCAATTCATAATCATTGACGACATTCTAAGATAGCAAACATTAAATAGAAATCTTGAGAACAAGTAAGAGTCGTGAGGACACTTAATTGAGAAATTATTTTTCTCAAGAGTCTCACACTATATAAAAATTAAGATTAGAATTTTTTCCACTCTTATTGATCATCTCATTCATACATAGTATGAAATATGTATTACGGTATTAACTCATTTTCCATAAAGTGTATGTTTTCACTTTCAATACCATACAGATGATAATTCAAACATACCTAATTTTTAACTTGAGTTCACGTATCTACTCTTTCAAAGAATTCATTAGAACTCACATCTGGCATCAAAGACAGATAAAATAAAATATGTGGGTTATTTTATTTTCTAATATAGTAAATATTATGTTCTTATCTTAACACTTAGTTAAGGCAACATCTATATTTTAAACTTGAGCTTTCAATTTTCATCCAGATAATAAGCTTAAAAATTGTTTCATCTCTATTTATCATATAGTAAATAGAGGTGATTATATGTGTGAATAGGCTAATCTCTTATCCATTCAACATACTTTCTCAATTCTACAATGCACTAAGCATTAAGATGCATAAACGTCAAATAAAAAAATCATGGGCATTAATAATGAAAAGATAACTTCATTAAGTGTGAACACCTTAGGAAATTGTAATATTCAGTCCATTGGCCTCTACACATTCCTAAAGATTTTACATGACCCTAGAAAATATCTCTAAGTATTAGCTTTGTTATAGAATCTACTATTATTCTATGCGTAGATATGTACTATAAGTTCACATCTTTTTGTGTAATCGTATCCTTGATAAAGTTGTACTTGGTATCCATATGGTTGGTCTTGCTATGATATTCCGGATCTTTGGTGCATGCTATCGGTGCTTGGGTATCACAGTTAACCTACAATGAACTTACAACATTCTTGGCAACGCCTAAATGATCCAAAAATCTCTAAAACCAAACATCTTCTCGTACAACTGCTAATAATGCCATGAACGCGGCTTTTATAATGGACAAGGCTATACACATTTGTTTCCTACTACTCTAAGATATAATATCATTATTAAGTAAGTGTTGACACCTAAATTTTTGGGGTTGATTTTTTTAAAATAAAATAAAAAACATACATGGCATATAGTTTAGGAACATTTTATTTTCATTTTTTTTATTTTATGCCATTGGTGAAGGGAAGATTTCACATATTCCGTTCAGATTTTTCATATTCTTAGGTAATATACACTAAGGAGTGTATTTTGTGCAAAGAGGGAATTTTTTTTGGATGGAATATGCAGAAAAAGCAAAAGAGAATATTGCACGAGCAAAATTGGAAACGAAATATGCAATAAGGATTCAATTTTTCACCCTATAAAAGGTGTGATAATGTACAGAAAAAGGGGACAGCCACAATTCTGAGAGCATAGAGAGACATACGTGAGAAGGGACGATTGAGGAGAACACAAGAACGAAAGACCAGATAGAGAGATGCCATCGGAGAGGAGAACCGTGAGTTCTCTTGGCTGAGCCGTGCCGAGATTCCTAACGCACTGCCCCCTGTCCCAACGCACTATTGCTTGATCCACCTCCCGATCTACTGCTTGAGCTTGCTGCTCTATGCCATCTGGAGCCCAACGACCAGCCGTGAGCGTTGACGACGAAGCTGCTAGCCACTTTACGACGATATCGTTGTCGCCGATCATACGCCTGCTGTGGTTGTCCACAAGCCGTGGAGACCCGATCCTTGCTGCACGGTACCCACACCGCGATGAAATTTTGAGTCGTTTCCAAGAATTTTATGGCGGCATCCGAGTTCTTCAAGGAGTCGTAGGCTTCCACTCATTCACGTGATTCCCAAGCTTGACCAACATCCAATGCATGATGGGTGGAATCGAGAACAGAGATCCACTCACATTGACCATGTACAGAGCGCGCCTAAAGAAGGGACAATAAAAAGAGATTTCGAAGTCCCCACGCTTGGTGACTTTTGCTCTTACTTGCTGATTGTTTGATTTTCCATCATCACGAGCACCACCACATCCAGTCGCGTGTAGCCGCACCGCAAAATCCTGAGCATTGTGTCCGCGGGAGAGTTGTTGCTAAAACAGAAAAAGAAAGAACTTATTTTGTGCAGGTTTTGAGCGACCCAAGCACCGTGGAGCCGTGCTTCGTGTCAACCTATATCGTCGCCGTGCACATAACGCTTGCCGCCATTCGCCGTCGAGAAGCCAGTCACAATCCTGGTTCGATTGCACTTGGTCCAAATTTGGAAGAATATCCTCAAACTAGGTAAGATGCACGTTTGCTAGTATATTTGCATATTTTATTGCCTAATATATGTCTATTAATATCTAACGTGCACATCTATGAGTGATAGACATATCTCCCAATTAGGATTTATTTCCTAATCCGCAACCGCATGTTAATTTTTTATTCCATCTATAAGGCTTTAGATGGAATAATTAATCACGCGGGAGTAAAATTGATATCTTGATCTTTAAGGCTTAAGATCAATTTATCGATTTTATTAGCGAAATAATCAAATTTGATTAGATATTGTTTCCAAATTCAAATGATGAATAATATTTTTGGTGATCGTGGATGATTTAGTGTTTATCTTTTAATTGTTCTATTTATCCCCAAAAATACAAAAAAAAAAAAAAATTGCATTTGCATTAGAACTGATTGCATGATAGGTTAGTTAGATTTTTTTTAAAAAAAAATAAATGCATATTTAAAATAGGGATTTTATTTCGAATTTAGAAAAATCATAAAATCAAAAAATATGCATTAATTTAGTATCTTAGTTTTTTTTAAAATTTGAATTGCGCGTTTAATTATTTGGCAAATTTAATTTTGAATTTCATAAAAGAAAAAGAAAAAAATTAGAATTAGGGCATTCTGTGCACGTCATTGCATATTAGGATAGATCGCATGCTCATTTAGAAAAAAATAAAAGATGTCATGTGTATGTCATATAGGATTAGATTCATGAAATGCATGTCATTTAGTGGTTTTTGCTAGGCCCATTTAATTAGAAATTACATGTCATTAGAGTTAGGTTATTTAGTTAATATTGCATCGCATATTGCATAATTTTCATTAAATAAGTGAAAAAAAAAAGAGAAATTGCTTGTTAATTAAAAACCATATCCAAGGTTGTTGATGTGGATTTTGAATTAACATTGCAGATGCTTTCGTTGCTACGAGGTAAGTCTTGCATTTTCTATTTGTTTTATTGGGTGTTAAATTGATGGATTGCGCACCTGCATGATAACCTCACAAGTTAGGGAAATAAATTTAAAATCAATTCAAACTGCTTGCCAAACATTTCTCAAAATAAAAGAGAAAGGTACCGAAAGGGCGTTAGAGAATTCTAGCGTAATCAAGTCCCCGTACCCATAATCTCTGGTTCGTAGGAGTAAAGTAAATCTCCCATTACTTTACTTGGGTTTCTAATCGACCCACCAAAAATAGATTAATGGCGACTCCTAATTGAAAATCAATTGCATGTTAAGAACTTGAATCTAAGTCGCGAATTGGTATGGGCTTGGGAGAGCCCGCGTTAAGTCTAGGCTTAACAATCCATTAGCCAAACTCTAGGTAGTCCCACACCCGAAAAAATTGGTCGCGACAGTAAGAAAATAAATTTATAGGTAAATTTCCTTTCATGTAAATCTCCTTCCCAATCAGCATCCAAGTAACCTTCATGTCACGCCCCGATCCTCGAGCACGCACACATCCTTTTACTTGGTCGATTTTATAATGCGATATCCCAGGACTAAGTATCGCCGACCCTTTTGTTTATTAAGCACATGCGGAAGCAGTTATAAATCCCCAGACAGTAACACAATGGGATAGAAAAGTAAGGCCATATTTTTCATATTGAAATCCACAACCAAACTTTTATACATGGCATAACTCGAAGTCTAATCACAAGACTATTCATAACATTCTAGTCTCACACTATTCATATTTAAACAGGATTCCTAAAAGATGACGGGATTTCAGTTCTCATCCGATTCATACTCAGATCATCATCAGGGTTCTCCTCCAGGTACTCCTCTTCGGTTTCTTTCTCCTCAGGCTCCTCATTAGGGTCCTGAAATGTTGTCCCACAACCGGGATGAGACTACGTCTCAGCAAGTTCTACCCCACTAAGACTCGATTAGGAAACCAATACGCTAACCAGGCTGCCTATACACGCACGGGTCAGCGGACTTACCTTGACCTCAGATTCCACCTGCATATTAGTACAGTTCAATAAGCACCTAAGCAATCACAGATCGATATCTCGATCAATCGACCTAGTCGATTACACGTCAGTCGGACCATTTCCAAGTCAAATCACTTCTCAATACAAAACTTCCCATTTGCATTCTCAGTCACAGAGCTACAGTAATGCTCTCGGGCGTCATTTTCGCCAAGGTGACATATGTACTGGACAGCACTCGTGCGTTCTTTAAGGCGCCGTTTTCACCAGTGATATTCTTAATCACCGAACCACGTATGTCCGTAATGAGGCATGCAGTAGACAGCAGTCGTGCGTTCTTTAAGGCGCCGTTTTCACCAGTGATTTCCTTATCACCGAACCACGTATGTCTATACTGATGCAGGTAATAGACAGCACTCGTGCGTTCTTTAAGGCGCCGTTTTCACCAGTGATTTCCTTATCACCGAACCACGTATGTCTATACCTAGTACCCGATCGACCTCAGCCAATATTATTCTTAGTTCAGCCTCACAATTTTCTCTACTTTACAACTCATCAAAGCATTGTCAATGCTAAATAACCACACTCGGCTATCTACCGATCAATCATTCAATTTCACCAAATTTCAATCAATTTAGGAATGATTCCTCAAATTGCACGATTAATTCAATTCAGCACAACATAGAGTTCAAATAAATAAACGGACTGCACCACGATAATCAGCACGAAATTCCGGTCACCGGCCATCCCGGTTGAATTTCCGGAAAATAAATACTTAAATAATGAATTTCGAAAATTAATTATTAATTAGCAATAAATCCAATTTAGGCCTGTAATGCCTGATTGGAGCCCGAAACGGGTCGGGAAAAATTCCCGAGATGCATTCAATAAATAATAATACGTCTCTACTTGCTAATGACTAAGTCTAACCACCTAACATGCATCATTAAGTCACTAATTTAATTGTTCTAAACTAATCTAACCACCTAATTGCACTTAATTAAATCTAATCAACCCTTAAGCATCATTAGTCTACTAAGCGAGGATTAGTGAGATTACTCACTTGATTAAAAGCGGGGACCGGGTCACCGCGACGGCAACGCGACGGCGGCCGAAACCCGAACTTTCGGCGGCGTCGACGGACACTTGGGCCGGGCCTACAAGCCTCGCAAGCCCACAGAAATTTCTGGGCTTAGACTGAACTTGGGCCTCAGCTTGAGCTGACTTGCTTTGCGGGCTTGGGCTGCAAATGGGCTTGCTGCAGGTTGGGCCAAACTTAATGGGCTTTGCTGAAGTGCAAATGAAGATGGGCTGACTTCAAGAGCTGCTGGACTGGGCTGAGCTGAATTCGAGATGGGCTTTGCTGGGTTGAACAAGGGCTGTCTTCTTGGGCTTTAGGTGCTGAGGACGGGCTGTACCAATGCGAGCTGGGCTGAACACTTTGCGTGGATGCTGGGCCCGCGAGATGGGCTGCCGAATTGAGCTACTCGAATGCGGGGCTTGGGCTGCGGAAATTGCTGGCAGCTTGCTTCGGGCGTTGCTACAGGCGCGTGCGGCGGCGAAGAAACGGACGAAGAAGCAGCTGGCGGTGGAGTCTTCGAGCGGGTGAAGTCCAGGGCATTAACGGGCTGAAGAAATCGAGCAAAGGGACTTCGGTGGTGATGGACTGCCGCGTGGATGAAGAGGTTGATTCTGTGGATTTGCTCGGTGGCTTTGCTGGGTCAACCAACCGGTGGAGAAGCAAAATCAAGATGGAGCAGCTTCGGCGTCGTTGGCAGCTTGCGAGAAGACACGGAGCAGCAGTCCGTTGGACGGATGGCGAGCTGGGAATTTCGGTGTTGCAGCTGGCGGAACACCGAAATTGCAGTGGTCCAAGACGAGGGGAGGGCTTCAATCGAGTGTTGACCGAGTGGGGTTGAAGGTGCGCAAACCGGTGAAGCTGAAATCAAATTGCTGCCGACAAAGCCTAGTGGAGGACGCGGCTTTGATCTTCGGTGGAGCCGTTCTTCGGTCCAACCTTCAATGGACTCCTCTGGGCATGCAAGGATGTGAAGATGGCCGTGTGGATGAAGGACAACACATCAATGAGTCAACAACTCAGCTTTGTTGGACTCTTTTGTGGACCGAATTTGGCAGAGAAATGGAGCTCCGAGGATGAAGATGGAGTCCTCGCTGGGATGTTTCGAAGGATCTCCGGGGAGTTGAAAAATAAAATGGAGACGTGCGCAGGAGGGGATAGGGACGGCAAGCAATTGGAGGGCAGCTGGAAATTCTTGTTCAAGAAGCTAAGAATGGGGCCAAAAGTCAAGGACTTAGCCAATCCATTTAATGCTTGTCCCCTCTCATTACTTTCCAACTAAAATTCCACTAAAACAATCCAATTTTGATGTCAAAAAATGCTGTCCAAGCATAATTCCGAATTTCACAACTTAGTCTTTAATTTCTTTAAAAAATTCCCAAATTGAGGTCCAATTTTGATGTAGAAAAATCTCAAATGATTTTCTATAAATCCCCAACACTCAAAGGCTCAGTCTGGAAGTCCAATTTTCTATCAATTTAGCCCATCTGAATTTCCGCCAAATTTCCGCGACGTCCGAACCCATTTTCCGTAAAAATTCCTGAATCTCCGAAAAATCTTCTGAGACTGAGTCGACATTCCTAAAATTTATTGTGACACGACAGAATCTTCAATTTCTAAAATCGGACTTGAATTGGCGGTTAATTTTCATTCGGCGCGTTTTTAGCGTGACCTAGACTACCGGGTAACTTTCAGAACATTTCAAGGCAATTGACTCGTGGTCGATTTTCTTCGAGCCACTATGAACCCACTCGACACATTGGCAACTTTCGATTGTCGTAGAAATCTCGAGAATTCAAATACGGACACAGGGTACCAAAACGATAGAGAATTCAGTCTAGTGTCGGCCGACGAGAATGTTCCAATTTAGTGGTGTCACCCACGATTAGCCACACATCTCTGTCGAACCGACCTATATCTGATCTCTAATCAATTTACGTCTGTGCCGTAATGATCTCAGCAGATGAACACGGTCGAGCAGCTGATTCTTGGTCGAATTCTCAAGTCTATTTGCCTTAAAATTCTTAATAGTTTCCCCAGATAGTCTAGTTATCTCTAGAATGATCAGTTCTGAGAACAACCCTATAGACGCGTCAATAAAATGCCCGATTTATTCAATAGAAAACAAGACTGAAAATCTGGGATGTCACACTTCAAGCCAAAGATCATTTCTTTGATAACTCAACGAATAATCAATAGTTCTATTCATATACCTCAGTATTCTTTTGATGGTTGTCCAATACACTTGACTTGGATTTGATTGATACCTACTTACCATTCTAACTACAAAACACGTGCTAGGTCTTGTACACATCATAATGTACATTAAGCTTACAACAACACTAGTATAAAAAAGTCATTGCATTTGTTCCTTCTCTTGTGGAATCTTTGTACATAGTCTATAGCTTAATCTTCTATAGCTTAATCTTTCACTTTTTGCAATAAGAATATTTATGGGTTTATAGTCTTGCGTACGAAATCGTTCAAGAACCGTATTTATATAGGTCTCTCATAAAAGATATAATGATCTCTTAGAATGATCCCTTGAAAATGTTAACTCCAAAAATATATGTAGCCTCATCCATATCTCCCATCTCAAAGTTGAAAGATAACCAAACTTTAATAGTATCAACAAAGTCCATATTGTTTTTGGCAATTGGTGTATCATCAACATATAATGATATGATCATAATTGATCTTTGGACCTTTTGATATATATGCAATAATCCTCATCAATCATTGTAAAATCATATGCAATTATAACATTCTGAAAACATATACATCATTGTCTCTATGACTGCTTAAAGCCATATATTGATATCAAAAGTCAACATACCTTTTGTTCTTAACTTTTTGAAATGAAACCAACAGTTGTTCTATATAAATTTGTTCTTTTAATTCTCCATTGAGAAAAGTAGTATTTATATCCATTTCATGTAATTCAATATTCATATTAGTCACTATTGTCAAAATAAGGCGAATTGAGATATTTCTCACTAAAGGGAAAATGGTTTCCTCATAATCAATTCGTTTATGTTGATTATACCATTTCGCCACAAGGTGGAGTTTACGTCCCTTTATATCCCCTACTAGGTTTTGACGGGCCTTCCGTTGGGACTGGACGGTGGGTGATAGTTCACCCTATGGATATCTAGAAGTCTGACAGGGTCGTAGGGACTCTGGTCACGTGGACGAGGAGCTTAGAGCGTAGATAGCCTAGTAGCTCTTCATTTTCAAATAGACCCATGTTGTGTTAGACTTTTCTGTATATAAACGTTGCTGTATTATAAGTGTGTTTTGTGAAAATATTATCCTACGTTTCTATCCCACTTTTATGTTGGTTGGAGATTGTTATTACGCTATCGCATGTGCAATAAAATAAATGGGTCGATGACACTTCTTGGGACGTCGCAAATGTTATCGACCACCAAGGGATGTGCACGCACTCGAGGTTCGAGGCGTGACACAGGATTTTCTAATTAAATATCGAAATTTCCAAATTTTGAAATAAATACTCAAAATCACAATCACCACTCAATTTGCATAAATTAGCACTCAATTGCATAAACTATGCACACCACTGCAATCAGCATGAAATTATGGTCACCGACTTTCCCGGTATAACTTTTGGAAAATATTAAATAATGAAATAAATAGCAAAAATAATTAAGTAACGCAATTTAAATCCAATAAATACTAACTTAGGTTGGAAACGCTAATCTAACCACCTAAACGGGCCTAGAAAATTAATGCACCTATCCAGATAAATAGCACAACCTCTTGAGCCCATAATCAATATATTCTAACCACCTAACATGTATAATTAAGCATTTAATCACTAATCTAAACTAATTAACCACATAATCCCTAATTAGCCTAAAATAATTATCCACTAAGCGTCATTAACTCTCTAAGCAGAGTTTAGCAAGTAAATTCACCGGTTTAGCGGGCCGGTCAACAACCTGGATGTGCTGCAACCTAGGGATCACCGGCAGCAACGGCGATGCAAAGGTGAGTAACACTCGAGCCTACGACGACACCAACGAAGGTCTGGACGGGCCTTAAAATGAGCCACGAAGCCTGAGCTTGGGGGTGAGCTTCAGCTTTTGCTTTGGGCCGAGAAAGGCTGGGTTGAGCGGCTGAAACGGCACAGGATGGGTGGCGGTGGCTGCAACGACTCTAAGTGGGCTTGACGGCGGCGGATGGTGGGTGAACGGGGATGGACGTCGACCAGGTGAGCTACGATGGTGGCCTGGGCAGCTCAGGACAAAAACCAAGGCACACGAGCAATGCGGGACGGCGGACGGTGTGTGAGCTGGCGTGCGGCTCGCGAGTGGCAGCGACGGGCACGACGACGGTAGGGGAGGCGGTCGACGGTGAAGGAGGAAGCTGCTGGCTATTCTTTGTTTGTCTCAAGCTCTCAAATGCCTCAACAATGGATAAAGGAGGCCTAATGAAGAAGAAGAAGCCAGCTGAAGCTTGAAGGGGGCCCAATTGCCTCAAAAGTCCAAGAAAATATCCCATTGTGCTCATTGCTTGCCCCCACCAGCCAAGGCTGTCATCCTCAGCCAATTTCCTCTCAATGGCTTCCTCAAGAAGTGTCCCAAATGGTCCATAAAGTTGCAGCACCCCCTAGCTACGAATTTTGTGGCATTTGGCCTCTAATTTCACTCAATTCCCCTCCAATTAGAGTCAAATTGGAGTCCATAAAATCATCCAAGGTGTCATCGTCTATCTCATGATTTTTCCTCGTCAATTGAACCAACTTGACGGCAAAAAATGCGACAGAAAACGGCCCTGTAATTTTCCCGGTCCAAAATACCCAACTTTGATTTTTCACGGAAATCTCGGGTTTGCTGAAAAATCTTCGAAGGATGAGTCGACGTTCTTAAAATAAATTATAACATGACAGAACTTTCAATTTCTAAAATCGGATTTAAATTTGTTGTTAATTTCAACTGGGCGCGATTTTAGGTAATCTAGCCTACCGGGTAGCTTTTAGGAATTTTTTAGTGCAATTGACTCGTGATCGATTATTTTCGAGCCACATTATACATCTTCGACTCATTGGCAACTTTCGGTTGTCATGAAAATCTCGAGATTTCAAATACAGGCATAAGGTACGAAATGACAGAAAAATCAGTTTAGTGTCGTTTGACGAGAATTTTGCAATTAGGTGGAATCACTCACATTTTGATCACATACCTCAGTCGAACCGACCTATCTTCAATCTCTTATCAATTTTGACAGTGCCGTATTGACCCTTGAAGATTAGCACGGTTGAGCATTGGAGATTAGCATGGTTGAACAGTCGATTTCTAGTCGAATTCTTAAGTTTATTGCGTTAAAATCCCTTAACGGCTTCATCAAATAGACTAGTTATTCTGTGAGTGATTAACTCAAGGAAAAGGAATTATAGGCACGTCGATAAAGAGCCCAACTTATTCAATTGAAAAGAAAACCTGAAATTCAGGATGTCACAAATTCCCCATCTAGTTGTTAGGCCTCGCTTCGTATTTCAATGTACAACAAAAGCACGCAATTAGAGGCATCGGAGAAACATGGAGATTTCTTGTTATAAGGAGTTATATGGGAGAATTGCATATGAAGGCATAATCAATTCAACGGAAGAGTTCAACATCATATATTGCATAGTGAGTGGATGTTATGGTAGTATCTATATGGCGTGGTTGCCCAAGGAAAATCGTGGTACTTTGGAGAAATTTCACCATCTTGAAACGGGGAACCCATCTTTTGGCAAGAGCTTCTGAAATGAAGTGAAACAATAACAGAAGTATGATATAGAACCATAATGAAGCTTCATGGTTTCTGCTTGCACAAGTGATGCATGTTCTTGGTTTACAAGTACATGACGGAAGGGGAAGTCTACTACGTGCTTTGAGAAATGATTCCAATAGGGTTACTATCATTGATGCACAATGTGATTTGATATTTACAGTGTGATTAGAATTACAAGGATCTTTCTCTTTCTAAGTCGAAGGCTTGTTTGTCAAAAGAAGAAAAAGCTGAAAAATTGGTCCATGACCTTTCCCTTACGATGGGTTAGAAGTTTTTAAGGCCAAACATCACCCGGTAAAAGTATCATAAAGACCTTGACTTCCCATGAACCATTGACCACGTACTAATCAAAAGTCAACACACGTAAAACCCCAAAACATCTTGACTTCTTGATGGATGTTTACAAAATCCATCCTTACATGGTTTAAATCCTTTTCTTTTGGCCAGTATGCTTGTTTAAATTCTAATCGAATCACAAAACTACAACATTCAGAGATTTACAAGAGCAGAATATTTTGTTTGCTTGAAAATTAGAGGTGTAACTTTTAAAAACCGAATATCTAAAATTACAATAACGGTTTTTTAACTTGAAAATTCTTTATGGCAATAATTTAATATTAAATCATCCAATTGATTTGCCAGGAATCAATGCTACATATGAATTTCTAGTAAAAGAATCACCTATGTAACTTACGTGAGCTAAACATTATGAAACTTAAATGATTACTTAAAAGGTTATAATATTATTATTGCTCATTTTATGTTGCATAAAATCATACCCGATGAAGATCCATTTATCATTAGTATTTTGACACTTACCAACTCTTTTAGGAATTTAAGAGCACGGAAGAAGATCCTTTTTTCTTCCTTTTTTTCTTGGTTTGAAATAATAGAATAGCCCTTGATGAAGCAATGTGACTATGCAAGGACATAAAAAGTAGTGAAGATATCTGATACATAGTTTTTGGTTTGCGGGGGTGCTGAAACTTGGATTGCTTCACAACCTAATTCAATTTTTAGTAATTAGTTCCTCTTTTACAGCCCTACTAGTTGATGGCAACTCCATCATCTCAAAAGATAAAGGAAGGGAGGCAAGGATAAAAGAGTTAGATTAAGTGTCAAGTCAATAAAAAGATAGCACTTGAATTGTGGAAATCGCGTTTCCTTCAAGGCGTCGCTACAGTTTCTCGCTTTACTCTTTAAATGCCGTAATCCAAAGAATACGGCAATAACAAGTGACTAGAGCTGCAACATGATGAGCATAATCTGCAACATGTCCTTAGCTGTTGATCATTATAGCTTTCTCCTACTACAATTCAATTCTTGCAGCACCAGCACCTTCTAAATAGTCAGAGGCAAGTGCACTTCTCTACAGCGGGTGGTGGCCTTCCCCCATCACCGACAATACTACCTTACCTCATTGCGCCTGGCCTGGGGTATTGTGCGACGCCTTTGGGAGCGTCAACGGGATTCGCTTGCCATATGGGTACCAAATAGGCGGTAACTTCAGCAACATGAACTTCTCTATACTTTTATCGAGCAACAGCATATTAGTCAACAATGAAATGCAGGCTTTTGTGTCCAATTTTGGCACCACGAGACTCCTGGATCCAGACTCTTCATCTAATTTCACCGCAAATATTGTTGGGACACATGGATACATAGCACCAGTCGAGCAATCTTCAATTGATTTTACTGAAAAAAGAAGTGTTGTAAGGGTAATCAACATCGTTGCAGCCCCCTCATGCATTGCAGAACTTGTTTAGTTGGCCATATTAGACTGATATGCAACAACTTTTATAGCTTTCTTTCATGCTTAATTTCAATACAGAAAAATTTGGACATTCCGCTGCCTAGACCTTGGCTTATTCATCTAACATCCCAAACAATTTCTAAACAGGTTGCTTTGGTCAAAATTATATGGGAAAGTTTTCTTATTTCCTACCTTTGATTCAATAAAAGATATGTTTATTACACGCAGTCACTGTAAAAGTAGTAAACAAGTTCCTATGCTATGGATCATTAAGAACAAGATTTCAATGACGATACACCTTGAAGGCTTTGATTAACATCCAGATGTCCCTCATTTGTAATGAAGAAGTTGATTGATAGCTAGTTTCAAAATCATCTCTGCTGTCCATGTTCTAACTCCGAGATATGACTGCACAACTTTGTGATTCTCTTTCCTTTTCACAGAGCTCGCTTATAGTTTGGTGGTTAAAGAGAAATCCAATGTACATAGCTTCAGAGTTGTGGCACTGGAAACAATAATGAGCAAGCATCCAGCAGAGATCATCTCGGTGCTATTGACCTCCGAAGGAGAAGATATCATGTTACTCGACATGTTAGACCAGTGCTTGCCCATTCCGAGAAAGAGTTTTGTTGTGAAAAACATTGTTCAAGCCATTTCTCTGGCTCTTGCTTGCTTAAGTGCAGACCCAAAGTCAAGCCCGACGATGAAATGAGTTTCCGGAGCTATTTTGGCTCCAAAAAATACCAATGGTTGAGCCCTTCCATGCAATCTCATTGGCGCAGCTCCGACAGACTCTATCCAGCACATCAACATTTTCATGGTCTTCTTAACAGCTAAATTGGCTAGGTGTGTTTTTGATACAGAAGAAGAAATTAGTACCTTGGATAAATTTCATAGTTCAAAGTACTTTTCGATAGGATCTCCTTCTAGTTGGACAAGGACACAAGTGTAATTAATTCATGAGTGATTTGAAGTATCCAAATCATTGAATCTTTTCTCATTTTCCTATTAAAAATTCATTATGGTCGTCATCTTTGTTTACTACAATAGTTGATGCAGGTCCTCAAATTGGTTGAACACAAAGTGTTACGTGTGGCCACAAAAGTTGAAACTAGGCAAAGTATGTCGGAAGCTGTTTGTGACTTGAGTTGTCTTGTTCCATTGACAGTATAATTTCTACATATAGTCTCTTTTTCATGGCAGTTCCTTGCAATTTCTCAGCAGTCTTGTGGGACATTAAGCAAAATAATTAAAATGGGGTTATGAATGGATTGGTGGATGATTGGAAGGAAAAACGGAAGTTCAGTTACTCAACAACAATAGTGTCCTCGAAGCAATAATTATCAATTTCAGAAACATAAATGGACTCTTAAAATAATTTTACCAAAAAAAAGGGACTTTCAAAATAATTGGGAGTTAACCATTGAGTGAGGCTGGAGAATTTTATATGGCCCACCAGAAAAAAATTAGATCTTGTTCATAAACTTGTGGCTCTCTTTGAACTGTGGACATTTTTTAATTGGTGTGTTGGGATAATCTCACTTATCTAATTTTGTAAGGACTTGGGTTTTGTACAGTGTAATATTGTCCGCTTTGGGCCTTCGATTTTCACGGCTTTAAAACGCGTTACACAAGTTAGAGAACACAAGCCTTATAAACTAGCCTAGGACTCCCCCCCTAAGCGATGTGGGACAAGAGACATGCCCCCTTGTGCACGTTCGAGGACCGAGGTGCAGACGTACCGTCATCCCTCCTCCCTGCACACCGCCGCCTAGGCCACACACTCTCCCCCTCTTGGGAGCACAGCGCCCTCGTTGAGGCCCCACATGCAGTCGGGAGTCAGCTTTGATACCACTCCGGGTGGGGATATCACGTCCCGAACCTTGAGTGCATGCACATCCCTCGGTGGTCGATAAAATTGCGACGTCCCACGATGCGTCGTCGACCCATTCATTTTCTTGCACATACGAAAGCGTATAAACAAAACCCTTGATAGCGAACAACATGGGATAGGAAAGTAGGATAAAACAAATTCACAACCAAAACACGCTTTTATAAACAAACTAGGTTATATACAATGCTAGTCTGTCTGCCAAAAAGGATCGACTCTCAAAAAGAAAATTGTCCTACGATCTATTAGTCGGATTTCACTGATCCTTTGGACTCCACAAGCTCCGGGGGTGTCCGATCCTCCACAACACCATTAGGAGGGGTAGTTGCACCCTCGCCTAGAGCGGGGTCGACTACTACAATGGGGATCTCAAAACCTTAGAGGGCACTGGCTTTGTATCCATTGAGCTTGTAGCGAAACCACGCCCTAAATCGATGAGGTACCCTCTGAGGTAGGCTCTCATCGACCCAGATGATGGTCACTATGAGCTCATAGACCCAGTGGCCCCCGGGAACAAGGAAGTCAGTAATCAACTCAATAACCCTTCGAGGATGACCTTAACATATCGAAGAAGCCGCCATCTAAAGACCTGAAAAGATTGAGCCCACAACGGGGTAAGACAATGTCTTAGCAAGTTCACCTCCTAAACCCTGACTAAGAAGGAAATATGCCTAAAGACAATCTATACACACAAAATAAAGGACTTACCTCGCCTCAGTTCCCTCCTGCATATCAGTACAATTCACATACTCAATCAATCAATTAATAAATCAATGATTTTAATTAATACAATCGATTCATCAATCACAGGGGTTCCGATTGTAAAGCCAAATTGTTATAACACGTCCTATACTGTGCCACACAATTTTGTCTCATAATCTGGTGCTTCAATTTTAATCAAACACATGTTCCAACTTGATTACTACCCGTACATGCACAATATATCGACGCACATCAATCTTCTGCCATAGCTAGGCTTCATCTCACTCCTTTGAGCACAACAACATCCACCGATGCACATTGGGAACAGCATTCCCGAAGGAGCATCGGTCCGTAATCTATTGCGACCAGCTTTCGTTGTCCATGGGCATCTCATATAGGGGCAACATCCTACTGATGCACATCGGGGACGAGTTCACTTAGCCATCACACGATTAATCAATCCTGGCCAAGGATATTGTGCTTTGCACTCAAATGCCTTAATTAAAATAATGACTTGCCATATTTTCTTCGTATTAAAAACACATGGTGAAAATAATCGTGTGTGGGTATACGGTCAATTTGAACCAGAAAAATTGATGTCCTTCCTTTTAAAATCACATTATTTGGTATAATATTTAAAACTATTTTTGGTATCAAAACCGGATACTTGAGATGTGACAGTCTGATTTTCCACTTCTGTTTTCAATTGAATGAGCCGAGCTTTTCATCAACGCGCCTATAGTACTATTCTCTGAGCCGATCACTCATGAGATAACTAGACTATTTGGGAAAGTTACTAATGGATTTTAATGCAACAAGCTTGAGAAATTGATCAAGAATTGACTGCTTGACCATATTAGTTTGCAAGGGTCATTACGACACAGTCGAAAATCTATCAGAGATCGGAGATAGGCCGATTTGACCAAGGTGCATGACTTAGTGTGGGTGATTCTACCTAATTGCAAAATTATCGTCAATTGGCACTAAATCGATTTTTTTGTCGTTTTGGTACCCTTTACCTGTATTTGAAACTTTGAAATTTTCACGATAACCGAGAGCCACCAATAAGTTGAAGATGTACAATGTGGTTCGAAAATAATCGACCACGGGTCAATTGCACCCAAAAACCTAAAAACTGCCCGATAAGTTAGGTCACGCTAAAATCGCATCGGGTTGAAATTAATTGTGAAATTTAATCCGATTTGAGAAATTGAAAGTTCTGCTATGTCACAATCAATTCTAGGAATATTGTTGCATCATTTCAGGACCTTTTGACGAACTTGAATTTTGGCGGTAAATTCAAATGCAGGAAATTAAGTGAGAATGGGAAGGACCGCAATTTAGGTGAATTTTTAGTCTTCAATGTGGAACGATTGGAGATGGGAAACATAAGGATTTAATTAAGGCCTTACCATTGTTACCTAAGGCCATTTAAATTACAAAACATTAAAGGGAAAAACTAGTGTAAGGGCTGCAAAATTCAGATGACTACATGCCAAAGGGAAATTCAACTTCATGTGAGTTCCATTTAGGAAAGATAAGATTTCATTGGAGTGGTAGGCCCCTTGATAATTAGAGTGGCCCAAGAATTCCATGGAATATGGACTAAGTGATGTGAAAATTAAGAGGGGGACCCTCCATAGCCTTGCTTTCTCCTCTTTCCCTTTCCATCCATGTGAAATCCCCCCCTTCTTTTGTTGCTCGACCGATTCTCTCTCTCTCTCTTTCTTTTTCTTTCCTTTTCTTTCCGTAACCTGCCCCGTCTTTGTCTTCTTCAAACTGCTTGGTCCTGCTTCCTCCCTACCGACCGAACAGCAGCACCAAAAACAGAGCAAAGACTCTGTTTTGTGTCTCTGGTTTTTGGACCAGCGCAGCCCCAAGACTATGTCAACCTCATGTGCGCGATGAATTACACATCAAAGCAAATCCAAACTGTCACCAGGTCATCTTCCTACAATTGTTCAGACTCATCAGTGGACCTTAACTACCCTTCCTTCATTGCCTTCTTTAGTCCAAACAGCTCGGGCTCTTTGACGGTGCAAGAATTCTTCCGGACGGTGACAAATGTGGGAGACGGGCCGTCAACCTACATTGCCAAGGTGATGCCGATGGAGGGATTCAAGATCGAAGTCGTTCCGGATAAACTGATGTTCAAAGAGAAGTATGAGAAGCCGAGGTATAAGCTGACAATAGAAGGACCAAAACAGATGAATGAGATGCTGGTTTTTGGTTCTCTGAGTTGGATGGATAACGGTGGCAAGCATGTGGTCAAAAGCCCCATTGTGGCGACAAGCCTGAGCTCGGAGGCATTGACGTCTAGAACTTGAATTTTTTTTCTCTCTCTCTCTCTTTTTTTTTTTTTTCTTTCTGGTTTAGCATCAGTAGAGGAAAATATTTTCTTTAGTTTTTTGTTTTCCTTTTTTGAACCAATTTATATAATGTGTAATAAACTAACTTGATTTGGCCGCGTGAAGGTTTGTGGGTGGATAGGGTGTCCAAATCATACCACACATCTTACTTGCTAAACAACAAAAAGCCAGCTTTTGCAATCTGTACGATAGTTGCAGGTGAGCATCCGAATTCCCATATCCACCATTGCACTTCAATCATCAAGAGCAAGACACGCATTAGCGAAGTTTCAAAGACCATAAGTAACTTGGGTTCAGGACAGAAGATTGTCCGAATTAGTGAACGATGAGATTCTTGAGTTTGCTTCTCATCACTAAACAGAGTGGCGTTTTGCGTAGCTCGTTTCCATTTTCAGCATCGCAAAAGTGGTCGTATTGTCGGATTTCAAGTATGGATGGCGAGTACTTCATGCAAGCATACCTCAGCAAATCACGAATCATTGCCCACCAAACATGATAGCGACCACCTGCCATAAGAGATCATTATTGAACAATAGTTTTTGTTACTCATGAAAGAGATGAAGTTAACTCATGAGTTTGTGAGGGAAATCATTGGATCAAGTGTCAAGTAATCAAGAAGCGCAAACACAAGTCAACGAAAGAAAATCCACATCATCGATTCTTGTCTTGCCCTAAAATCTAATGTCATCAATTCCAATTATTCGAGTAAATCTGAACCCTCACCTCCTCCTCCTCTCGACAAGGCAGAATTCTATTATTCCGTGCAAACATTTTCGTATCAGTAACCCTCAATTAGTTTTGGTAAGTGTCAAAGAACTATTAGTAGAAAAAAGCGAAGTAACTTTCTCCCAAATAACTTATTGGAAATTAATCAATACTCTTACGAAATTACCAACTTTTTCTTTAGCTCGCATATTATTTATATAGATACAGCTACCAACTTTTATTTACTTAACTTAACACTTCAAATTTACTGACTTGTACGTGCAACTACATATTTAGAGTAAGGTACCAACTAATTATGGGATACGAACTCTTGACTTATGTCACCCTTCTCATTTTTTTTATTTTTATAATTACCAACTTTTACGGGTGTTGGCTAGCAACATCTTACATTTACTAATTATATATTTGGATATCACAAATCCAAATTAGTGTGAGTTGCCAACTTTCTCCCATTGCAGTTCTACCTAAGCTAGTATGGGGGTCACTGACCCTCATTTGGTATTTTTACTTATGTTTATTTTTTTTTTCTTTGGTCTGAAGTTTTTTTACCGCTTACAAAATGCTTCACTTACCAACATTTTAAACTTATAGATTATTCTTAGAAATTGCTGTCTTTAATTAAAGTCTTTTACCTACTTTCCTCCGACTAAATTACCAGCTATTTTTTAATAACTAACTTTCAATCAAGCTACCAACTCTGTTTGATGTAGAGGGGCAAAGAACTGGGGCTTCGTTGGTTGATGACCATGACGGATCGCGGGAAGTGATAGCAGCAGGGTTCAAGGGACGTCGACGGCTCCTGGGCGGCGGTGAGTGACGGGGCTGGATCTGTGGTGGAGGCAGAAGGGTTGGGGAAGGAGATGGGGATATGTGCATGGTGTTTGTTTGGTTTTGGCGTGGGCATTTGGGCGGCCTCTTCATACTTCATTTCCGGAATGGGCTAATCTTCGGTCCAAGGCTTCAAATTCCCGAAAATTTCGGGCTTACGTCAAATGATTTAAATATTAAACGTAAAATCAAGGAAATGGAAAGAAAAATTGAAAATCTGAAATCTCTAATAGCGATTTATCCTTACTGTAAGACTCTGTTAGTGTTAGTAATATATTGGATGGAAATTAAACGGCATGTGATACGGATGGATAGTGTATCGTCACATTCTTTTTTCTTTAGCCTCTTGCATGTTCAATGCATGCCGATTAATACGGATCTCAATTCGTAGAGATCTGTGTAATTACATAAATCATCCTTATTACCTTTTTTTTCCCGTAAAGAATCGCAGTGAACCTCCCCCATTGCACCAATGAAAAGTTTGGTATATTGCTTTAATTTTGAAAAACAAATATAATAATCCTGCCACGCTAGCCATAGAGAAAAATCTAACCTTTTTGCCGCAGTAAATCATAGGGTTAATACTCTGAAAAACCCCAAACTGGTATACTTATGACAAATTTACCCCAAAATATTTTTTTGATCTTGAAAAACCCCAAACTGGTATACCCGTGACAAATTTACACCCACTGACTATAAAAAAAAACCCTAAATTGGTACATTTATGACAAATTTACCCCAAACTAATTTATTCGACCGCAAAAAACCTCAAACTGATAAATTTGTGACAAACATACTCTTCACTAAATTGAATTAATACCACAAAAAATCATAAAAGTTGTAAACTCTGACAAACAGATCGTAAAATTCAAATTGGTATACTAGTCAATTGTCACGTATCATTTAACTTAATAATTTGATCATAAAATTTAACGAAAACCAACAGAAAGTAAATTTGTCACAAGTATACCAGTTTGGGGTAAATTTTTCAAAGGTAAACCAGTTTGGGGTTTTTAGTGGTCAAAAAAATAGTTTCGGGTAAATTTGTCACAAGTGTACCAGTTTGTGATTTTTTAGGGTATTAACCCTAAATCATATGAGGGGATCCGTCAAGATTCCACGATTTATTTCTACATAGGGCGAGCCTTTACTGCTGACATGCAAGTCATAGTGAATTTATATCTACATAGGTGTATAGCTATTTAGAAGGTAGATAAATATGTCCCCTATAAAGCATATGAAATTTTTATATATTGCTCTAAGAGCGTGCATAATAACCATTCGATTTCTATTTCATAACTATTTTTCTGTTCTAAACTTATTTCTGGAATAGAAATCCATTTGATAAAACTATTTCATTTTTCTATTTCTACAACAGATTTTTGAGATAGGTTTGAAATAAAAATTAGAAGTAAATTTTTTTTATTTCTCTATTTCTGAAACAGAAATAAGAAATAAAATTCTTCTTTTGTTCGTCCTCGCTACCCATCCGCCGCCGTTGCTGTCGATTGTCGTTCGTCAATCACCGTCCACCGTTGTCATCCGCCGGTCGCCATCCTCCATCGCTGCCATCCTCCGATCACCATCGCCTACCACTCGAAAGGAAGAAATTTTGTGTCGTTTTCATACGATGATATAAATTTTATGTCTTTATCAAATGCGTATTTTTGTTTAAAAACTCATCTAAGAATAGAAATAGAAAAATCTATTTTTCTTCCAAAAATCAATTTATGAGCAGAATGGTTATCATTTGCACCTATGGGAGAGAGAGGGAGCGACTTGATTTTCGCATTGGGGAACTTAATTTCTTTGCTGCGATGGATTAGCTAGAACAATTTTCATAGTTCCCACACTTCAAACTCCAATATGCATATCGCAAACTTGTCAAGGTTAATGCCACCGCCTAATGGCATAATTAGCAAATTGGCGTAGAACCCAACATATTCAGTAGTCTAGATTCAAATGGTATATGTATTATATTCATATAATAATTTGGCTTTGTTATCAGTTGCTACCCTCCCTGCATCAATTACATTAGATATTTTCCTAAGATGGCTATTGAAATGTGCAAACGATTCCTCTTGAGAGGTGGATTTAATACTTAGCTTGGGTTCTCCCAAATTTCACTGTTCATAACTTGATTTTTCAGATAGTTATGGACATTTGGTTTTTGTTTGTCACTAATCTATTAGAGGCCATTAAAGTTCAAGTAAAACATGAGAAGACATTTTAATTGTATGAACTAGAGATTTGAGGCGAAGGATTTGATTACGCTCTAAAGCCCAAATTGATGCTTAATCAAATACCGAATATATAATATAACATCACGTCAACTAAATTGCAATAATAAAGTGATAAAAACGCAAAAAATAAAACCTAATACAACTCCTGCAAAAACCCTGGGTACTCATGAGCTCTGCCCAAATTTAAATATGCAAATATTTTAAATTAAATAATTCATTCTCCCTAAAACTAAATGACTATAATGACATAATAAATAGTGATAAATAACAATTAAACATGGATTAAGTAGCGCTTAAACATGCAATTTATGACTAAGCGCAGGTCCCTTTTTTTTTTTTTTAACCTTTTTTCATTTATTGTTCTTTTGTCATTTTCACGCTTTAGTTGAACGTCTTGGCTAGTTTTAGCTAAAAGTTTGTGAAGTTTTCACTTCTCTAAAAGGATCAATCTGTAGTTTATGGATTGGAGTTGTTTTCTTGTCGTGGAGAACTCTCTAGGGATTGAAACTATGCTCTGTTGAAAGCTTAATGGTCCCCCTTAAAACCCAAGCGATTTCTTTGTATGATTTTTTCTGGTGTGTGAGATATGGCTCTCGAAAAATCCCTTCAGACGCTGCTTCTTTTTGTTTCTAGGCTTGCCAATCAATCGTTTTGGTGTAATTATGGGACCATCAAGAGCTCCCCCTGCTGCCTTTTGTCTCCAAATCTTTATTCATCAAAAGAACATGCTTCAGAGAGTTTATCCATCAAATTAAGCTAGCTTTTGGTCAGCCCTTGCCTACACATCAGAGCTGCCAACTGAGCCGTTTCACCAGTTCTTTGACTTTGTCAGATTTTCAAACTTATACCGTTGCTGAACTAATTGATATGGTTGAGATTTTCACTCCCCTTCATCAGCTTATCCATGGCCAATTTTCATCTAGTAGCACGTCTCATGGTCACCTACCACTTCAGCTAGAGGTTAGGTTGATTGGGCATCTGAGTAGGATATGGTGGGCCATGAAATTGCTTACATAGTAGCTTCAAACTATGGCCAAATCAAGAATTAGATTTTGGAAGCTGTTTTGAGTGCTTTAATCCGTTAATTTTTGTCATGCCCCGATTCTTGAGCACGTGCCCATCTCTTAGTGATCGATTAAATTTGCGACGTCCAAGGACGCGTCGTCGACCCATTAAATTTTTATGCACATGCGGAAGCGAATAAATAAATCCTTAGACGGCACAAAGATGGGATACAAAAGCAGGGCTACCATTTTGAAAACCACTACAAACTTTTGTACACACCAGTGTCGCAACCTATCATTCAGGGGAGGGAATAGGTTTAGGGGTATTGTCTAAGGGATGAGTTTATGACCCTTGATTAGGCATGGGCTCTCCGAAGCCTATACCTCGCGCGACATTGAGATATTTTTAGGAATTTTGCACAATAAGAGTCGCCACTAGCTTATTGGAGTCGGCTAGAAACCAAGTGAGGCATGGGAGTGTACCTCACTTTCTACACAACCAGAGAATTTAAAGTCGGTGACTTGATTATACTAATTAACCAATTAGTGCCCTTTTGGTACCTAATCTTGTTCATTTTAAAAAAGATTTTTGTCAAGCATGGGAGTACACCTCACATCCTAATTGCCATCAAATTAAACTCGTGCAATTAAATATAACAAGATATGCAAGCTACACATACGATATAATCAATATACAAGCAAATAAAGGCCTACTGACACTAAAATGCCAATACATAGTAATTCCTAATCAAATCCTACAATTTTTGGATTTTCGATTTTTTTTTAATTTCTTTAAATAGCAAAGTTTTTTTTTTGGGGGCCGGACCGGGTTGGACCCAACCCAAACCTGGATCCAATACTTTTGGATTTTTTTTAAAATCATTTTAATTTGTTAATTTTTTTTTCTTTTCTCATTGCGTCCTTTTCTTGCACCATCTGTTGAACGGTCATTCACGAAGCCAACTTTTTCATTTTATAGTTTTCTATTTTTTTTGTTTTGCTTTTTAGCTTTTTTATTCTTTATCCTTTTTTTTTTTTTTTACTTCATTCCCGAAGTCATTTTTGCCTTCTTTTCTCTATTATTATTTTCTCTTCTTTTCTGGTTTTTCTTTTCCTTTGTTCTTTTTAATTTCCCCTTTGGCGTTCTTCTTCTTCCCGACGCTTCTTCCTCAATTTGCGCCATCCTCACCGAACTAAAAACAACACCACGGCGAACCCTCACCGGTGTTTGGAGGGTCGCCACGCTATCATTTGGCGCTGGTCATTCGTTTCGACCGATGATGACCACTGTTGGATACCAATTCCGGTGACCACAAACCCATCTTTCGGTGCGAAGAAACGTCATCGACTTGAATACGCATGAATATTTCTCACGAACACTACGAAAACACAACAAATATGAGCAAAGCAAGCAGGACTCAGCGGGCATGGGAGCAAAAAAAAAAAAAAAAAAGAGTTGATCTTGCATTAAAACATACACCGCTCTTCACTTTTTTATTAAGGCATTTTATTAAACACATAAGACGCACTAACTAGAGAGGTAAGCATAGACTCGAGCCGGGCTCGGGTTCAGGCCAAGATCATTACGTGATGCACAAGTACTATTATGGATCGACTCAGGGACAAGTTATCAACATTTAACTTGAGTTCAAACAAAAATAACAAGTCTCGGCCATAACACCAAACACAAACAAATATTTGCATAAAACACTACAATAAGCACGCACATGCTGTGTGAGGAATGAACACGAGCACAACGGAATTTCAGGCGAGGATCAAGACTGAAGCTTGTGCGAACTGGTTGACCACGAGTTCCAACTTGATGCCCCACCAAAAATGGGGCAGACGTACTCAGGAATGACCTACCTGGTTCGAAGGGGAGCGCTGCGGTGGACGACTAGCGACAGTGAAGCCGTCCTTCAGTCTCACTCTCTCCCTCATGTACTCTCTCGAGCTCTCTCCGGTGCTCTATGTTCTCTCTCGACCCAAAAGAAACAGCCGAGCCCCCCCAAAAGCCTTCCCCCCTCTCGCTTTTATGCTCGGCTAGCAAAAGCGCATGGCCCCTTGCCACCGCCAGCTGCCTTGCCGACTTGACTTTGACCCTGGGATCATGCTGCGCGATCTACTGCCCCCTCTGCTTCCTTGCCATCCCTGTCTCCTCTGGCTCGTACTTTGCTTTTCCTTCTTTCTATAGAGAGCGTGAGGGAGAGAGGGAGGAAGAAGAGAAGAAGGTTGGGCCGGGGAAAGAAAGGAAAAAGAGGGGCTGGGCTTTGGCCCAAGCGAAAAAAGATACAGAGGAGAAGAGAATTGGAAAGGACCTGGCCTAGCCTGATCCTTTTTTTTTTATCTTTTTTATTTTTTAATTAATTAATTTTTTAAATTTTTTTTTGCGACTAATTCGTAATTTTGTATGCAATTAAGTTTTAAATAAAAAAGAAAAATTTAGGTGTCAACAACTAAACTAGGCTATTTACAATACTAGTATATATTTACAAGTCTACAAAAGAGCGGTCGTCAAAACAAAGCTGTCCTATGACCAGCTAATTGAACTGGTAAAAATCAGGATTTCACAATTTTGCTAGAGTTTTTTATCAGCTAAAAAGTTCATGTACGTTAATTTAAGACTCTGACCAGATTTTGCAATTTCCTCCGCCCGATTTTGAAAGAAAGTAAATTTGGCTATTTTGTTGCCTAATGATGACCAATTTGATTCATATGAGAGGGTTCCGCGAAGATTCTGGGATTTATTTCTGCAAAAGGGGAGCATTTACTGCTCGTATTAAAGTCATGGTGGCATTATATGGTAGATGAATACGTACCCTATAAAGCATATAAATTTTGTGATATGTTGCTTTATAATTGGATGGCTTTTTTTAGAAGAGAAACATAATGATCCTGCCACTTTGGCATAGGAAAAATATGAATTTTTGCTACAGTAATTAACATGAGGGGTATCTGTCCATATTTCGTGATCTATTTCCATAAAAGACAAGCATTTACAGCTAGTATGCATGTTATATTGGATTTATATCTTTATAAATAAGCAAGTGTCTTTCAATTTCAGAAGACATCTGACAAAAAAAACAAAAAAAACAAAGACACTTCAAGAGCCAGAAAAAAAAATGTCCACCATTGATATTTGCTGCCAACCACATTGCTGTACGAAAGGTAATACGCCAACTCTATTTAATTTCTTCTATGGAACCGTTGTCACGTAATGATGATTAGCGAATCAAGATCATCTTATAAAGCTTCACTCTTTCACAAAATTATAGAAGATGGATTAGTCTAGAGGAATTACTGATCGAACTGATAAATTCGGCCTTCCGACTCGATTCATGATTTTATCCTTCCTAAGGACCCAACAGAGTAAGGGATCTTGTCCTTCCTATAAACACAAGAAATTAATCACGCCTACACAATTGACGTTTGAGCTTCCAAAAGTGAGAATCTAACAAGGCGTTGACAACTACTATCTTGTCATTTTTCTTTATGCTTGGTATGGCAAGTATCTCGGTTGTGTATCATTTGATTTGTCCCCGAGAGTTACTATGCACCATTTCCTAAGCGATGCCTTATATGTTTGGTCCGAGCAAATAGTATTATGGATTTTATAGCATAATAACCTCAGTCACTAACAATACACACACGTGTAGTAAAGTAGAGATTAAGGTTGCTTAATTGTTTCCGATGTATTTTTAACAGCACCCAAATCCAGTTGGCCAGAGCTGTTGGGTCAAAATGCCGGCAGCGTGAAGGCAACAATCGAGAAAGAAAATCCACTGGTGACGGTTGTACCATTGCAGGCGGGATCTGTAAGCCCGGATATCAATTGCTGCTATCGGGTTTATTTGTCGATCAATGAGAATGGAAATGTCGATAAAGTTCCCACCATTGGATAGTGGGCAACAGGGGGAAATGAGCTATTAACTCTCCTTCTCATAATAATAAGAATAAAATTGATCGACTTTTTATTTTTTACTTTGTCGAAAGAAAGTTGTATTCATTACTTAAAAAGATACATGAGAAGTACTCAAACTTCGTAGAAAGTAAATCAAAGCAAAACAAAGGTCAGAATATTGAAAAATAATGCCGGATCCAGAAAACAATGAGGATCAACAAGCATTAGCAGGGTTAAGTATACACTCATTGTACAAGAATAAATCTGTCAAGCAAAATAATCAAGGCTAGCCCTCATGTCTTCATCAATGATGAGCACTCCTTATCCAAGAAGTACAATGATTGGTACGTGTCAACATACGGCTTTCTCTACGCCATCTCCATGTGGAAATGATCAAAACAGATTTTAATATTTGGAAGAGCAAATTTTTTTGGTTCAACGAGAAGCCAAAAGACGAAGGGACCTTTACACGGAAAGTAGGTGTCCAATCCCTAAAAGCATATTTATTAAACTCCTAAATCTAGATTGAGAGAGTTCAAACTTTCAAATCTAGAACTAGAACAGGAAAAGAGAGCTCATAGATCTGGATATAGATCTAGTGAAAAGAAAAAATAAGAAAAGAATAAAAAAAATAAAACACAAACAAAATCAACAAAAGAGAAAAGGGAGCATGAAACTAGATTAGACCCTCTCCCATGGCCGAGAATAAAAAAAATGATCCACAAAGAAGAGAGTAAGGGGGAGAGGAAGCGAATTGACTTTTGCCTTGGGAAAGTTCATTCTTTTGCTGCAATAAATCAATTGGAAGAATTTTCATATTTCCGACACTTCAAACTCAAATATGCATATCTCACACTTGTCAAGGTTAGTGCCGGTGGACCATGGCATAATCGGCAATTGGGTCCCACGTGGAATCCAACGTATTCATATGATAATTTCTCACTTTGCTAGTAGTTGCTACCCTCCCTAGAGCAAATACATTAGATATTTCTCTAAGATGGTAATTAGATTATGCAAATGATTCCTCTAGAGAGGTGGTTTCAATACTTAGCTTGGCTTATCCTAAATTTCACCAATCGCAACTTGATTTCTCATGTAGTTATATAAATTTGGTTTTTAATAATCTATTAGAGGCCATTGGAGTTCAAGTATAATGAGAGGACGTTTTACTTCTGCGAATTAGTTATTCGTTCATGAGGATTTAATTACACTTTAAAGCCCAAAATTGATGTTTTGAATAAGTCAAATGAAACTTTCGATAAATTGCTTTTGACATAAATAGATTCCTAAGAACGAACAAATCCTTAAACAATCGAATACAAAAAATAAATTCGAAAATAGGACCAAGGATACAAGTAATACCGATCGAAAAGTACATTACTAAATGGACATACCTTATTTGCCACAGATTAAATACTTGTTACAACTTGAGAGGAATGTATTGAAGCCTTTGAGTTCTGTTCTCAAGAGAGAAAACATTGTCGTCAAAAAGGTTCGGAAGAACGTATGTACTGTTTCATATTCTCAACGTTCGTCTTTTTTTTTTCTTTTTATACAGAAGTTTATTTTTACTTAAAAAATAACTGTCCCCTCTCTCTTATGGCATTTCTCTTATGGGCTAGGTTTGGTCCAACATGGATGAACGGGCCTAACTTAGCCCAATTATGTCTTTTAAAAACCCATCATCTCCTACTCGCACATAGTTGACTAAACATAACTCTCTTCTCCTCTCTATAATGTTCATACTAGTAAATAATACTTGCAACTAACATACTTGGAGAGTTTGTTACCATAAATCTGTTGGGAATATATAACAGCTCAAAAAAAAACATTATGTTTTGAGTAAATATAGTATTCAATACCCTAAATCAATCGATCGCATTGATATATGTCTCTCGATTTCTTTTCAATTATAATATATTGTATTTAGAATTACGATTATCTCAAAACAATCATAATCGATTGACCAGGGAATATGGAACCAAAATGTGGTTTCTCAAACTTAATATTCTTTTCTCGAAACTCTCAATTTCATATTAACTTTCTTTTCTAAAAATATCTCATTAGATCGAATCAATTCATAATCATTGACGACATTCTAAGATAGCAAACATTAAATAGAAATCTTGAGAACAAGTAAGAGTCGTGAGGACACTTAATTGAGAAATTATTTTTCTCAAGAGTCTCACACTATATAAAAATTAAGATTAGAATTTTTGCCACTCTTATTGATCATCTCATTCATACATAGTATGAAATATGTATTACGGTATTAACTCATTTTCCATAAAGTGTATGTTTTCACTTTCAATACCATACAGACGATAATTCAAACATACCTAATTTTTAACTTGAGTTCACATATCTACTCTTTCAAAGAATTCATTAGAACTCACATCTGGCATCAAAGACAGATAAAATAAAATATGTGGGTTATTTTATTTTCTAATATAGTAAATATTATGTTCTTATCTTAACACTTAGTTAAGGCAACATCTATATTTTAAACTTGAGCTTTCAATTTTCATCCAGATAATAAGCTTAAAAATTGTTTCATCTCTATTTATCATATAGTAAATAGAGGTGATTATATGTGTGAATAGGCTAATCTCTTATCCATTCAACATACTTTCTCAATTCTACAATGCACTAAGCATTAAGATGCATAAACGTCAAATAAAAAAATCATGGGCATTAATAATGAAAAGATAACTTCATTAAGTGTGAACACCTTAGGAAATTGTAATATTCAGTCCATTGGCCTCTACACAGTCCTAAAGATTTTACATGACCATAGAAAATATCTCTAAGTATTAGCTTTGTTATAGAATCTACTATTATTCTATGCGTAGATATGTACTATAAGTTCACATCTTTTTGTGTAATCGTATCCTTGATAAAGTTGTACTTGGTATCCATATGGTTGGTCTTGCTATGATATTCGGATCTTTGGTGCATGCTATCGGTGCTTGGGTATCACAGTTAACCTACAATGAACTTACAACATTCTTGGCAACGCCTAAATGATCCAAAAATCTCTAAAACCAAACATCTTCTCGTACAACTGCTAATAATGCCATGAACGCGGCTTTTATAATGGACAAGGCTATACACATTTGTTTCCTACAACTCTAAGATATAATATCATTATTAAGTAAGTGTTGACACCTAAATTTTTGGGGTTGATTTTTTAAAAATAAAATAAAAAACATACATGGCATATAGTTTAGGAACATTTTATTTTCATTTTTTTTATTTTATGCCATTGGTGAAGGGAAGATTTCACATATTCCGTTCAGATTTTTCATATTCTTAGGTAATATACACTAAGGAGTGTATTTTGTGCAAAGAGGGAATTTTTTTTGGATGGAATATGCAGAAAAAGCAAAAGAGAATATTGCACGAGCAAAATTGGAAACGAAATATGCAATAAGGATTCAATTTTTCACCCTATAAAAGGTGTGATAATGTACGGAAAAAGGGGACAGCCACAATTCTGAGAGCATAGAGAGACACACGTGAGAAGGGACGATTGAGGAGAACACAAGAACGAAAGACCAGATAGAGAGATGCCATCGGAGAGGAGAACCGTGAGTTCTCTTGGCTGAGCCATGCCGAGATTCCTAACGCACTGCCCCCTGTCCCAACGCACTATTGCTTGATCCACCTCCCGATCTGCTGCTTGAGCTTGCTACTCTATGCCATCTGGAGCCCAACGACCAACCGTGAGCGTTGACGACGAAGCTGCTAGCCACTTTACGACGATATCGTTGTCGCCGATCATACGCCTGCTGTGGTTGTCCACAAGCCATGGAGACCCGATCCTTGCTGCACGGTACCCACACCGCGATGAAATTTTGAGTCGTTTCCAAGAATTTTATGGCGGCATCCGAGTTCTTCAAGGAGTCGTAGGCTTCCACTCATTCACGTGATTCCCACGCTTGACCAACATCCAATGCATGATGGGTGGAATCGAGAACAGAGATCCACTCACATTGACCATGTACAGAGCGCGCCTAAAGAAGGGACAATAAAAAGAGATTTCAAGTCCCCACGCTTGGTGACTTTTGCTCTTACTTGCTGATTGTTTGATTTTCCATCATCACGAGCACCACCACATCCAGTCGCGTGTAGCCGCACCGCAAAATCCTGAGCATTGTGTCCGCGGGAGAGTTGTTGCTAAAACAGAAAAAGAAAGAACTTATTTTGTGCAGGTTTTTGAGCGACCCAAGCACCGTGGAGCCGTGCTTCGTGTCAACCTATATCGTCGCCGTGCACATAACGCTTGCCGCCATTCGCCGTCGAGAAGCCAGTCACAATCCTGGTTCGATTGCACTTGGTCCAAATTTGGAAGAATATCCTCAAACTAGGTAAGATGCACGTTTGCTAGTATATTTGCATATTTTATTGCCTAATATATGTCTATTAATATCTAACGTGCACATCTATGAGTGATAGACATATCTCCCAATTAGGATTTATTTCCTAATCCGCAACCGCATGTTAATTTTTTATTCCATCTATAAGGCTTTAGATGGAATAATTAATCACGCGGGAGTAAAATTGGTATCTTGATCTTTAAGGCTTAAGATCAATGTATCGATTTTATTAGCGAAATAATCAAGTTTGATTAGATATCGTTTCCAAATTCAAATGATGAATAATATTTTTGGTGATCGTGGATGATTTAGTGTTTATCTTTTAATTGTTCTATTTATCCCCAAAAATAAAAAAAAAAAAATTGCATTTGCATTAGAACTGATTGCATGATAGGTTAGTTAGATTTTTTTTTTTAAAAAAATGCATATTTAAAATAGGGATTTTATTTCGAATTTAGAAAAATCATAAAATCAAAAAAATGCATTAATTTAGTATCTTAGTTTTTTTTTTAATTTGAATTGCACGTTTAATTATTTGGCAAATTTAATTTTGAATTTCATAAAAGAAAAAGAAAAAAATTAGAATTAGGGCATTCTGTGCACGTCATTGCATATTAGGATAGATCGCATGCTCATTTAGAAAAACATAAAAGATGTCATGTGTATGTCATATAGGATTAGATTCATGAAATGCATGTCATTTAGTGGTTTTTGCTAGGCCCATTTAATTAGAAATTACATGTGATTAGAGTTAGGTTATTTAGTTAATATTGCATCGCATATTGTATAATTTTCATTAAATAAGTAAAAACAAAAAAAGAGAAATTGCGTGTTAATTAAAAACCATATCCAAGGTTGTTGATGTGGATTTTGAATTAACATTGCAGATGCTTTCGTTGCTACGAGGTAAGTCTTGCATTTTCTATTTGTTTTATCGGGTGTTAAATTGATGGATTGCGCACCTGCATGATAACCTCACAAGTTAGGGAAATAAATTTAAAATCAATTCAAACTGCTTGCCAAACATTTCTCAAAATAAAAGAGAAAGGTACCGAAAGCGCGTTAGAGAATTCTAGCGTAATCAAGTCCCCGTACCCATAATCTCTGGTTCGTAGGAGTAAAGTAAATCTCCCATTACTTTACTTGGGTTTCTAATCGACCCACCAAAAATAGATTAGTGGCGACTCCTAATTGAAAATCAATTGCATGTTAAGAACTTGAATCTAAGTCGCGAATTGGTATGGGCTTGGGAGAGCCCGCGTTAAGTCTAGGCTTAACAATCCATTAGCCAAACTCTAGGTGGTCCCACACCCGAAAAAATTGATCGCGACAGTAAGAAAATAAGTTTATAGGTAAATTTCCTTTCATGTAAATCTCCTTCCCAATCAGCATCCAAGTAACCTTCAAGCCAAAGATCATTTCTTTGATAACTCAACGAATAATCAATAGTTCTATTCATATACCTCAGTATTCTTTTGATGGTTGTCCAATACACTTGACTTGGATTTGATTGATACCTACTTACCATTCTAACTACAAAACACGTGCTAGGTCTTGTACACATCATAATGTACATTAAGCTTACAACAACACTAGTATAAAAAAGTCATTGCATTTGTTCCTTCTCTTGTGGAATCTTTGTACATAGTCTATAGCTTAATCTTTCACTTTTTGCAATAAGAATATTTATGGGTTTATAGTCTTGCGTACGAAATCGTTCAAGAACCGTATTTATATAGGTCTCTCATAAAAGATATAATGATATCTTAGAATGATCCCTTGAAAATGTTAACTCCAAAAATATATGTTAACTCCAAAAATATATGTAGCCTCATCCATATCTCCCATCTCAAAGTTGAAAGATAACCAAACTTTAATAGTATCAACAAAGTCCATATTGTTTTTGGCAATTGGTGTATCATCAACATATAATGATATGATCATAATTGATCTTTGGACCTTTTGATATATATGCAATAATCCTCATCAATCATTGTAAAATCATATGCAATTATAACATTCTGAAAACATATACATCATTGTCTCTATGACTGCTTAAAGCCATATATTGATATCAAAAGTCAACATACCTTTTGTTCTTAACTTTTTGAAATGAAACCAACAGTTGTTCTATATAAATTTGTTCTTTTAATTCTCCATTGAGAAAAGTAGTATTTATATCTATTTCATGTAATTCAATATTCATATTAGTCACTATTGTCAAAATAAGGCGAATTGAGATATTTCTCACTAAAGGGAAAATGGTTTCCTCATAATCAATTCGTTTATGTTGATTATACCATTTCGCCACAAGGTGGAGTTTACGTCCCTTTATATCCCCTACTAGGTTTTGACGGGCCTTCCGTTGGGACTGGAAGGTGGGTGATAGTTCACCCTATGGATATCTAGAAGTCTGACAGGGTCGTAGGGGACTCTGGTCACGTGGACGAGGAGCTTAGAGCGTAGATAGCCTAGTAGCTCTTCATTTTGAAATAGACCCATGTTGTGTTAGACTTTTCTGTATATAAACGTTGCTGTATTATAAGTGTGTTTTGTGAAAATATTATCCTACATTTCTATCCCACTTTTATGTTGGTTGGAGATTGTTATTACGCTATCGCATGTGCAATAAAATGAATGGGTCAATGACACTTCTTGGGACGTCGCAAATGTTATCGACCACCAAGGGATGTGCACGCACTCGAGGTTCGAGGCGTGACACAGGATTTTCTAATTAAATATCGAAATTTCCAAATTTTGAAATAAATACTCAAAATCACAATCACCACTCAATTTGCATAAATTAACACTCAATTGCATAAACTATGCACACCACTGCAATCAGCACGAAATTATGGTCACCGACTTTCCCGGTATAACTTTTGGAAAATATTAAATAATGAAATAAATAGCAAAAATAATTAAGTAACGCAATTTAAATCGAATAAATACTAACTTAGGTTGGAAACGCTAATCTAACCACCTAAACGGGCCTAGAAAATTAATGCACCTATCTAGAAAAATAGCACAACCTCTTGAGCCCATAATCAATATATTCTAACCACCTAACATGCATAATTAAGCAATTAAATCACTAATCTAAACTAATCAACCACATAATCCCTAATTAGCCTAAAATAATTATCCACTAAGCGTCATTAACTCTCTAAGCAGAGTTTAGCAAGTAAATTCATCGGTTTAGCGGGCCGGTCAACAACCTGGATGTGCTGCAACCTAGGGATCACCGGCAGCAACGGCGATGCAAAGGTGAGTAACACTCGAGCCTACGACGACACCAACGAAGGTCTGGACGGGCCTTAAAACGAGCAACGAAGCCTCAGCTTGGGGGTGAGCTTCAGCTTTTGCTTTGGGCCAAGAAAGGCTGGGTTGAGCGGCTGAAACGGCACAGGATGGGTGGCGGTGGCTACAACGACTCTAAGTGGGCTTGACGGCAGCGGATGGTGGCTGAATGGGGATGGACGTCGACCAGGTGAGCTACGACGGTGGCCTAGGCAGCTCAGGACAGAAACCAAGGCACACGAGCAATGCGGGACGACGGATGGTGTGTGAGCTGGCGTGCGGCTCGCGAGTGGCAGCGACGGGCACGACGACGGTAGGGGAGGCGGTCGACGGTGAAGGAGGAAGCTGCTAGCTATTCTTTGTTTGTCTCAAGCTCTCAAATGCCTCAACAATGGATAAAGGAGGCCTAATGAAGAAGAAGAAGCCAGCTGAAGCTTGAAGGGGGCCCAATTGCCTCAAAAGTCCAAGAAAATATCCCATTGTGCTCATTGCTTGCCCCCACCAGCCAAGGCTGTCATCCTCAGCCAATTTCCTCTCCATGGCTTCCTCAAGAAGTCTCTCAAATGGTCCATAAAGTTGCAGCACCCCCTAGCTACGAATTTTGTGGCATTTGGCCTCTAATTTCACTCAATTCCCCTCCAATTAGACTCAAATTGGAGTCCATAAAATCATCCAAGGTGCCATCGTCTATCTCATGATTTTTCCTCGTCAATTGAACCAACTTGACGGTCAAAATTGCGACAAAAAACGGCCCTGTAATTTTCCCGGTCCAAAATACCCAACTTTGATTTTTCACGGAAATCTCGGGTTTGCTGAAAAATCTTCGAAGAATGAGTCGACGTTTTTAAAATAAATTATAACATGACAGAACTTTCAATGTCTAAAATCGGGTTTAAATTTGTTGTTAATTTCAACTGGGCGCGATTTTAGGTAATCTAGCCTACCGGGTAGCTTTTAGAAATTTTTAGTACAATTGACCCGTGGTCGATTATTTTCGAGCCACATTGTGCATCTTTGACTCATTGGCAACTCTCGGTTGTCATAAAAACCTCGAGATTTTAAATACGAGCATATGGTACAGAAAATGACAGAAAAATCAGTTTAGTGTCGTTTAACGAGAATTTTGCAATTAGGTGGAATCACCCACACTTTAATCACATGCCTCAGTCGAATTGACCTATCTCTAATCTCTGATCAATTTGACAGTGCCGTATTGACCCTTGAAGATTAGCACGGTTGAGCATTGGAGATTAGCATGGTTGAACAGTCGATTTCTAGTCGAATTCTTAAGTTTATTACGTTAAAATCCCTTAACAGCTTCATCAAATAGACTAGTTATTCTGTGAGTGATTAACTCAAGGAAAAAGAATTATAGGCACGTCGATAAAGAGCCCAACTTATTCAATTGAAAAGAAAACCTGAAATTCAGGATGTCACAAATTCCCCATCTAGTTGTTAGGCCTCGCTTCTTATTTCAATGTACAACAAAAGCACGCAATTAGAGGCATCAGAGAAACATGGAGATTTCTTGTTATAAGGAATTATATGGGAGAATTGCATATGAAGGCATAATCAATTCAACGGAAGAGTTCAACATCATATATTGCATAGTGAGTGGATGTTATGGTAGTATCTATATGGCGTGGTTGCCCAAGGAAAATCGTGGTACTGGAGAAATTTCACCATCTTGAAACGGGGAACCCATCTTTTGGCAAGAGCTTTTGAAATGAAGTGAAACAATAACAGAAGTATGATATAGAACCATAATGAAGCTTCATGGTTTCTGCTTGCACAAGCGATGCATGTTCTTGGTTTACAAGTACATGACGGAAGGGGAAGTCTACTACGTGCTTTGAGAAATGATTCCAATAGGGTTACCATCATTGATGCACAATGTGATTTGATATTTACAGTGTGATTAGAATTACAAGGATCTTTCTCTTTCTAAGTCGAAGGCTTGTTTGTCAAAAGAAGAAAAAGCTGAAAAATTGGTCCATGACCTTTCCCTTACGATGGGTTAGAAATTTTTAAGGCCAAACATCACCCGGTAAAAGTATCATAAAGACCTTGACTTCCAATGAACCATTGACCACGTACTAATCAAAAGTCAACACACGTAAAACCCCAAAACATCTTGACTTCTTGATGGATGTTTACAAAATCCATCCTTACATGGTTTAAATCCTTTTCTTTTGGCCAGTATGCTTGTTTAAATTCTAATCGAATCACAAAACTACAACATTCAGAGATTTACAAGAGCAGAATATTTTGTTTGCTTGAAAATTAGAGGTGTAACTTTTAAAAACCGAATATCTAAAATTACAATAACGGTTTTTTAACTTGAAAATTCTTTATGGCAATAATTTAATATTAAATCATCCAATTGATTTGCCAGGAATCAATGCTACATATGAATTTCTAGTAAAAGAATCACCTATGTAACTTACGTGAGCTAAACATTATGAAACTTAAATGATTACTTAAAAGGTTATAATATTATTATTGCTCATTTTATGTTGCATAAAATCATACCCGATGAAGATCCATTTATCATTAGTATTTTGACACTTACCAACTCTTTTAGGAATTTAAGAGCACGGAAGAAGATCCTTTTTTCTTCCTTTTTTTCTTGGTTTGAAATAATAGAATAGCCCTTGATGAAGCAATGTGACTATGCAAGGACATAAAAAGTAGTGAAGATATCTGATACATAGTTTTTGGTTTGCGGGGGTGCTGAAACTTGGATTGCTTCACAACCTAATTCAATTTTTAGTAATTAGTTCCTCTTTTACAGCCCTACTAGTTGAGGGCAACTCCATCATCTCAAAAGAAAAAGGAAGGGAGGCAAGGATAAAAGAGTTAGATTAAGTGTCAAGTCAATAAAAAGATAGCACTTGAATTGTGGAAATCGCGTTTCCTTCAAGGCGTCGCTACAGTTTCTCGCTTTACTCTTTAAATGCCGTAATCCAAAGAATACGGCAATAACAAGTGACTAGAGCTGCAACATGATGAGCATAATCTGCAACATGTCCTTTGCTGTACTGATCATTATAGCTTTCTCCTACTACAATTCAATTCTTGCAGCACCAGCACCTTCTAAATAGTCAGAGGCAAGTGCACTTCTCTACAGCGGGTGGTGGCCTTCCCCCGTCACCGACAATACTACCTTACCTCATTGCGCGTGGCCTGGGGTATTGTGCGACGCCTTTGGGAGCGTCAACGGGATTCGCTTGCCATATGGGTACCAAATAGGCGGTAACTTCAGCAACATGAACTTCTCTCTACTTCCAAGCCTCACCTTACTTAATTTCTCTTATAACGGACTAGCCAGCGAAATCCCCTTTCAAATATGTACTCTACCGAGGCTAACTTACCTTGACTTGTCCTCCAATTCCCTCACTAGTGAGTTGCCTCCATGTGTCCAAAACCTCACTAGGCTTCAAATTCTTGATATCGGTGGTAATTACATCAATGGCTCTATCCCTCCTGAGTTGGAAAATTTGGAGGGATTGAACGCCTTGAATCTCGAGTTCAATTTTCTTAATGGTGCAGTCCCTCTGACTATTGGTCACTTGCACAATTTACGATTCCTTGGATTTAGCTTGAACAATTTAAGTGGCTTTGTCCCTCTTGAACTTGGGAACCTTGCAAAAACGGATTCTGTTGATTTAAGTTTCAACAACTTCATTGGTCCCATTCCATCCTCTATAGGGAATTTGACAAGCTTGACTGATCTCGATTTACGAGGAAATTGACTCAATGGATCTATTCCTCCGGAAATATGGAATTTTGTGAGTTTGACTGATCTCAATTTGCAAGGAAACCAACTCCATGAATCTATTCCTTCGAAAATAGGGAATTTGGCGAGTTTGACTAATCTCAATTTGCAAGGAAACCAACTCTATGGATCTATTCCTCTAGAAATAGGGAATTTGACGAGCTTGATTGATCTCGATTTGCGAGGAAACCGACTCAGTGGATTTATTCCTTTGGACAGGGAATTTGGTGAGTTTGGCTTATCTCAATTTGCAAGGAAACCAACTCTATGGATATATTCCTTCAAATAGGGAATTTGGTGAGTTTGACCGATCTCAATTTGCAAGGAAACCAACTCTATGGATCTATTCCTTTGGAAATAGGGAATTTGACGAGCTTGATTGATCTCGATTTGCGAGGAAACCAACTCAGTGGATCTATTTCTTCGGAAATAGGGAATTTGATGAGCTTGACCGATCTCGATTTGCAAGAAAACCAACTCGGTGGATCTATTCCGTCGGAAATAGGGAATTTGAGGAACTTGAGTTATCTCGATTTGTGAGGAAACCAACTCAGTGGATCTATTCCTCCGGAAATAAGGAATTTGATGAGCTTGATTTATCTCCATTTGCAAGGAAACGAACTCGGTGGATGTATTTCGTCACAAATAGGCAATTTGGAGAGCTTGGTCAACTTGAGTTTATGTGAAAATAGAATTGATTGTGCCATCCCATTGAAAATGGGAGATTTAAGGAATCTCGAACAACTAGATTTGAGCTCGAACAACTTGGTTGGGGAAATCCCCGTTGAACTTGGGAAACTAAGCTTGTTATTCTATCTTGATCTTCACAACAATTCTCTTTCTGGCTCCATTCCAGATAATCTTAGGGTTGTTTTTCCTGATACTGCTTTTCTCGGCAATAAAGATTTGAACCTATTTCATGAAACCCAAGCCCCCAGAAGAAGGTCTAGCGTAATTCATTATATGACGGTGTTCATTCCACTGGCTGCGATTTCTTGTATAGTGGTCGGATCTTGCTTTCTATTTCGACGTGCAACAAAACAGAGCAACCGGAGACTACATTGAAAAATGGAAATTTCTTGTCAATATGGAATTATGATGGGAGGATTGCTTATAAAGACATAATTGATGCAACATAGGACTTCGATCTCAAATATTGCATCATGATTTGTGGGAATGGTCGCGTTTATAGAGCATGATTGCCCAATGGGAAAGTTTTGGCATTGAAGAAACTTCACCATCTCGAAGCAGAGGACCCATCCTTTGACAAGAGCTTTCGAAATGAAGTGAAACACTCGACAGAAATAAGGCATAGAAGCATAATCAAGCTCTATGGTTTTTGCTTACACAGGCGATGCATGTTCTTAGTTTACGAATACATGGAAAATGGGAGTCTATTATGTGCTTTGAGAGATGATATTGAAACCGTGGAATTGGATTGGTCCAAAAGAGTCAATCTCGTCTAGGATACAGCACGTGCTTTGTCTTACGTGCACCATGATTGTGTTCGGCCAATTGTTCATTGAGACATATCTAGCAATAATATTTTATTCAACAGTAAAATGCAAGCTTTTGTATCAGATTTTGGCACTGCAAGACTTCTGGGTCATGATTCCTCATCTAACTTCACTGCAAATATCGCTGGCACCTATGGATACATTTTATGCTTCATATATATTTTACCCTGAAAGTTACTACTAGAGGTAGAAGTGAAATAAACGACATTGTAGAAGTTTCGCTATCCATGCACATCAGTGACTTGTAGACTGTTATTGTACTTGCCAACAGTAGCTAAGGATTGGTTGTGCCACGATTGGCAAAATGTCCCCTCGGAACCACCTTTTACGCCGTGACTCTGACTCCTGTATTCATTTTATTCATTTCTATATATTTATATATTTTCGGAAAATGAATATTTATTTTGCATGCTACTATTACTAGGTTACTTATTTTAGAATAAAAATGTCTCAAACTATATTTTTATGTTGCATCTTAGTAAAAGCATGTCGGAATAGTAAGATTTTTGGATTTTGTAGTACATCCATATTGGTATTACTAAGTCATTCATTTCTATTAAACATTTTGTCGTGGAAATAAAATAACTGTTTTGAAAGGAAAATTGGAGGGGCAAATGGGGCAGTATGAGGTGCCGCACATGGTTATGCGGGGCACGATGGAGAGGGAAAAGTTGCCTCTCAAGGTGCAGCGACGGGGCGGGCAGTTAAGGGTGTAGTCATCCCGTCCAAAGCCTCAACTACTAAAATTTTGTATGCCTTTTGTATTTTCTTTTCAGGGCTCGCATATACTTTGGTCGTTAAGAGAAATGCAACGTATATAGTTTTGGAGTGGCAGCAATGGAAACAATGATGGGTGAGCATCCATGAGATATTATATCTATCTTGTTGACATCCTCTGGAGAAAATATCATGCTACATAAAATTCTAGACAGGCGGTTGCCTTTTCCAAGAGAGAACTCTGTTGCAAGAAGTATTGTTTTGATAGTTTCTCTAGTGCTTGCTTGCTTGAGTGCTAATCCAAAGTCTCAACCAACTATGAAGCAAGTCTCAAAAGCTTTTCTAGCTCGAAAGTCACCATTGGCGAAGCCCTTCCATGAGATCTCACTGGCTCAGCTCCGATATGTTAATAGATCACGGTTGGAAGGTGAATCAACAGAAGCTTCATCAGGATAGAGCGAGGAGTAAGGGTCATTGAGTGCTTGTCTAGTAAAGAGACAATTGATAATGAAGCTGCAATTTGGTGAATATGATTGAGCATATAAAATTGTATGGCTTCTGCAAATTAGTAAGTCTTGTTAAACTCTTTTCCATTCTATGCTGTAAGAGTGAGATGCAGTTTATATATGACGTCTGTTTATTTTTCTTCTTTTCAATGAACAATGCATCAAGAAAAGACAAAACCGACTCTAGTTCCAATATAAAACACGAGTATCCATTCACAATTTCCATAATGTAATTGATTATATTCAGATGAACTCATAGAGTAAGTGTATATGATATAATATTTCGCTCCATAAAAGATGAGTATTTTCCAAGGCCAAACATCGGCAAAAAGTCTCTGTAAGACAATCACTTCTCCCGAACCATGAAACACGTAGTCGTCCAGAAAATCAACTTATGAAACCCCAAAGGACCCGCTGCATGTTGTAGTTCTCGCGGTCCGAAAATCTACACATAAAACCACGAAGACCATGACTTCTAGTGACACTCGAATTGCATACTCTCCACATAAGACCTTGACTTCTTGATGAACGGGTACAAGTACCATTGAAAAAATGCGTTCTCATTTAAGTTCTGACTTTTTTTTTCTCACTCCTCTCTTCTATCCTCTCTTCTATGTACATGTATAAGCGATAATCATGGAGATCAAACATCGGGTCCAGTACTCTTGGACCCCACCCCTCAATCCCTTTACCAACAAGGTAGCATGCCTGTTGGTGGTTTAAGTTCTGATTGAATCGTTGAAAGTTATTGATTTTTGAAGGAGTATTATTATTTCTCGACGGAGGGGCCGAAACTTCTTTAGGATGTAAGATTCTTAGAATACTTCAGCTTAAGACTCACTCATTTGTATTGTCCTTTGCTTGTGAATTAGTTAATCCTATTGCAGATCCAATTTTTCTCCTATATATTAGATGCGATGTCCCCCTTCTATGAGATCAAACAAAAGCAACATGTGTTACGCCACTAAAATTGAACGTGCTTCGTACTAACTTGTGAGAAGACCTTTTTGTTTTCATGCTCGCTTTAGACACGGTTGGCCTGTACTCGAACCCAATCTTTCGATTAAATACATGTAGAAGTAATTTATATAAACACCCAGTCAACCAACAAACAACAGGGATAGTAAACACCACAAACATTTCCAAGGGCACAACTTTTATACATTAACTTGTTAACCATAGGAAATTTAATAATACAAGCCTATTCCAAATGGCGACTTCCTACCGACCAACTCAAAAACTTACTAGGGTTAGGGTTAACCTAACTTCTTTAGCGTGAGACCAACCAAAAGTGACGCTAGGCATGCCTACATATTAGCCCAAATTGCATGTGACGACGTTCCATGCTACGAGCCTGAAAATAATGAACAACAATGGGTTAAAATAAAATCTCAGTGGGTCAACTTCCTAAACCTTGATTAGGAAGCTAATTCGCCTCAGAGGCAGCCTAAACACGCAACAGCATACATTCTTACCTTGCTTTGGCACAACCCAGCATATTAGTACATCACATATGCCAATACTAATGCAACAAACATAGTCAATAATCAAAACACATAACTTCCATGCATCAAACTTCTATACGGGTCCCAATTATAAGGTAAACCCATTTTTGCCTATCTCATACCGTGCCTCACAATTTTACCCCACAAACAGGTGCAATGTATCACAATCATTTACACTTGTTCCAATTATTACGAACCCTCAAGCCACAGCCAACACATGAGCTGACGGTCTTCCGACACGATCGGGCATGGCATCATCTAGAGCTTTCGCCCAGATGGCATTCTATAAAGGAGCATCGGTCTGGCCTCAACCGTGACTCGACATTTGAACCCCTGTTGGGCATCCAATAAAAATCAGGCATTGCCCTCAAACTCCCGTTGGGTGACAGGTTCGATTAAATGATCACTTAAGCACATCAATAATCAAGCCAATTCTTATTGCCATTATTTAGCCCAGAACAAAAGAGTTCTTTTCAAATAATCAACTTTGACAATTCTTCCCACTTAAAAATCTCAATAAAATATTTGTATGTGGTCACATATTTGAAATCAACCCATCAAACTTTACACACTTTCATTTAAAACCCCATTATTTTATTTAGCACGTAAAATTTGGTGTCCAAACCCGACACCTTAGCATTCATTATTTTCTTGCCCATTAACTCTTTTTTTGGAAATAATAAATAAAATCTATAATTGAGCAATCAATATCATAGCATCACAAGCTCAAACGATTAGAATTAGGCACAATCCCATCCAGAAAAACAAGCATAAAATTCTACTTAAATGCTAACATGTCACTAATTACACTAATTGAGATTAATTAAGCTAATCACAATTAATTAAGCTAAGCACGATTAATTAATATAATTGTAATTAATTAGGCTAAACTCAATTAATTAGCCTAACTATAATCACGATCAATTAAACAAATTACGATTAAATAAAAAGAAATCATGATTAATTAAACTAAACTCGATTAATTAATCCAGTCATGATTAATCAATCCAATCATAATTAATTAAACTAATTGCACCTAAATTTAATCTAAATCATACTTAATCACAATTAAGGTTAGACTAAAACTAAGTAATACTAATCATCATTAACATTAAACTAACATACCATTTAAACGTAATTAACTATTTAATCAAGATTAGAAGTTAACTCATGGGTTTTCCAGCTATGGTGAGCTCGCAACAACTGTGGCGCGACGTCGTCAAGAATACAGCATTCCCAACTTGAGTGGGAACTCAAATGGCGGTGACGAAGCCTTTCAAGTCTCATGGCCAAAAAGAGAGAGTTCAGCGGTGGTGAGCCGACGATAGCAACTTGGGCAAATGGCGGTAGTGACGGTGGCTTAGGGACGGTGACGGCGACATGAGCAGCTTTGATAGAGGGGCGGCTCAAGCGGTAGCGAACTTGGGTGCTCGGCGATGGAGAGGGTAGTTCAGTGAGCTTGGTGCTCGGCTTGGGCGGTGGCTTGCGGCGGCGAGCACGCGTGTGGTGCAAGAGGTGGCAATGAGGGATAGTGTGGTGTGGTGGCAAAGATGGGCAGGTGAAAATGGCGGTGGAAATTTGAGATGATGATGCAAGGAAAATGAAGAAGAAGAAACGAAGAAGAAGAAGATGCTGAAGAGAGGAAAAATGTAGGAGGGGAAGTAGAAAGGGGCTGGTCGGCTAAAGAAGAAGGAGAGGGAAAAAGAACGTTGTTGGGGGGAGGGGGGTAGAGAGAGAGAGAGAGAGAGAGAGAGAGGAATTTGGGAAGATTTTTCCCCCAAAAAGGAAAAATGAAAGTCAGAAAGTAAAAATGAACCCTAGTGGCAAGGTTGTAATTTTTTTGGACCAAAAAGCTTGTTTTTAAAATATTAAAAATACAAAGAAAATAGAGGAGACAAGAGACTTGGTGAGGAGGGATTTAGGGGGAGTTGGTATGAGGGAAATGATGATTTTTGGGGGAAAAATCTTCCTAAATTCCTCAAAAGTATAGTATTAAATCGTACTAAAGTCAAGTTTGACCGATTTTTAATCGTGAAATTTAATTTAATTTGGGTATCAAACTTTTGAGGGATTCAAGATTTAATTATTGGATGTCTCACCTATTCTGCGAGATGAAGAGAGAAAAGCAAGAGTCCGCACAAAAGGAGGCAATTCTTCTTTTTATGTTTCCCAAAACGAATATGCATTGCTAGTTAACCGATCAATTGAGATCCTCTGGGATTATGAAATAATGTTATATTTTCTGTTTATTTACTTGAAAGATGCGAAATATCAAATTAAATTTTGAAGAAACTAAAGAAGACACGATTTAACGAGGTTCAGCAATATGCCTACGTCCTCAGGTAATCCTCTCTAAAACTTTTCTTTTTGTCATATCGCCTTGAGAGAGGGACTACCATTTTATTGATGAAGTATAGGAAAGGAAGACAATGAAAAATAAGGCAATTCCCAAAATTACAGAAATCAAAAACAAATCTACATAATTTCTTCTCATATCAAAACAAATCTAAATAATTTCTTCCCAAATAGAAGGGCCAGCACGAATCACGCCAACACTCCCCCTCAAGTTGGATCGAAGATATCATCGGAGGTCAACTTGCTCACTATCTCTTTAAATGGCCCCTTAGGAAGAGCTTTGGTGAACACATCCGCCAATTGTTCTCCACTCCGGATATAAGTTGTCTCAATGGTTTTTTCTTGAACCTTTTCCTGTACGAAATGGCAGTCCACCTCAATGTGTTTAGTCCTTTCATGAAACACAGGGTTCGAGGCGATGTGAGTAGCAGCTTGGTTGTCACAAAATAATTTTGTAGGTGAATCTGAAGGCCTACAACCCAACTCCTGAAGTAGCAATCGTAGCCAAACAATTTCACTAGTAGCAGATGCCATTCCCCGATACTATGCTTCAGCACTTGACCGGGCAACCACGGATTGTTTCTTACTTTTCCATGTGACAATGTTACCTCCTATGAACATACAAAATCCAGAGGTGGACTTTCGGTCATGAGGGCTTCCAGCCTAGTCTGCATCGGTATATCCAACTATTTCTGTGTGACCATTGTTCTTCATCAATAAACCTCTCCCTGGTGAGGCCTTTAAGTACGTCAGCAAATAATCAACTAAACACATATGTCCTTGTGTAGGATTTTGCATTAATTGACTCATGAAATTAACGGCATAAGTAATATCAGGTCTAGTAATAGTTAAGTAGATTAGTTTGCCGACAAGATGCTGAAATCGACCCACATCTTGCAAAGGAAAGTCATTTGAAACCATTTTCTTGCTATAATCCATAGGAACACTAGCTGGTTTTGCACCTATCTTGCTAGTCTCATTCAATAGATCCAAAACATATTTTCGCTGTGAAAGGAACAAGCCTTTGCTAGAATTTGCCACCTCAATACCCAAGAAATATTTCAGCTGTCCAAGATCTTTAATATCAAACTCCTGGCGCAATTGAGTTTTGAGCGCATCAATCACTGATTACTCCCAGTGATGACAATATCGTCGACATATACAAGTAATACCACAAGACCGTTTTCATTAGCCTTGGTAAACATAGAGGAATCTACTACTCCTCGATTATATCCAAACTTATGAAGAGAGGTGCTAAGTTTTCCATACCAAGTTCGGGGGGATTGTTTGAGTCCATTTATAGACTTCCTAAGTCTACACACCATCCCTTCTTCTCTTTGTAAGGGTGCCCAGGTGGAAGATCCATGTAAACTTCCTCTTCGAGATCACCATGAAGGAACGCATTCTTCACGTCCATTTGAAATAGAGGCCACCCGCAATTGACTGCAATCGACATAAGAACCCTAACAGTATTCATTTTTACAACAAGAGCAAAAGTTTCATTGTAATCAATACCATAAGTCTGGGTGTATCCCTTAGCAACCAACCTAACTCCGTACCTCTCTACCGAGCCATCACTATTATATTTAACTTTATAAATCCAGCGACACCCAACAGTGCGCTTTGCATCAGGCAAGCGAACTACATGCCAAGTATTATTCCTATCGAGTGCCTATAGCTCATCTTTCATGGCTTCAACCCATATAGGCCGCTTGCTGGCCTCCTCAAAACTATTAGGTTTTATGGTCTCTTCAAGAACAAATAAAAAACCAACAAAACTAGAAGATAACATAGCAAATGTGATTCTGAATGGGATACTATACCGTATGATAAGTGGTGAAATCCCGAAGTCGTGTTGAGGGTTTAGACACACGGGTAGATCTCCGAACAAGAGCAGGTTCGGAAGCAGTGGGAACCAATTCCGTAGCTGTCTGATCCAAAGCTGTCCTTGGTGCGGGCATTGATTCGGGGCTATCATTGCTGATTATTTCTTCAGTCTCATCTATTCCTTCGGGGTTATTCCGTGGGTTACTTTCAATTCAAAGGCCATTGTTCAACTCATTAACCATAGGAATAGGAGCTAATTCAATTGTCAATTCATTGTACTACCCCTGAATTGGACTCATGGAATGAAAAAACATAGTAGATTCATCAAATGTAACATCACGCGATATATACATCAGTCTAGTGGTTGGATCAAAGCACTTGTATCCTTTTTTTGTTGATGAATAGCCCATGAACACACTTCTTAGCACGAGGGTCAAGCTTACTGCCGCTTCGAGAGTGCACATGACATACACACCCAAATACTCTTAAATGCAAGATATTAAGTTTGCGCCCATAAAGAATTTCCATAGGCGTCTTGTAACCCAGAACACAACTAGGAAGTCGATTAATAAGATAACAGCTATTTAAAACAGCATCGCTCCAATAAGTCTTTGGCGTGCCTCCAGAAAATAATAAAGCTCGTGTTACCTCAAGAAGGTGTCGATTCTTTCGTTTTGCCACCCCATTCTATTGATGTGTATCTACACATGAAGTTTGATTAATAATGCCCAAGTTGCTCAAATAAGATTGGAAGGTCTTATTGGAATATTTTGTAACATTATTAGTGCATAAGACCTTTATGCATGTTTTGAATTAATTCTAAATCATGCTACAAAATTTCTGAAAAATAGTGACCCCATCACTTTTAGCTTTGAGAAGGTATAGCCAAGTAGCTCGCGATTTGTCATCAATAAAAGAAACAAAATACTCAAAACCATCTCTTGAATCAATTGGAGCACTCCAAACATCCGAATGTACTAGATCAAACACTTCATAAGCTAAATTAGAGCCTTGAGGAAAAGGTAATCTATGTTGTTTAGCATAATGACAAGAGTCACAAGTATTGCAATTATGAAATAAAGTTCTATCAATAGTTTGCAACACACGGTCAGAAGGATGACCCATGCGCACATGCCAAAGTCTTGAAGTATCCATCACATTTTTCCTTGCCACCAAGGCATTCATATGATAATCAAGGACGTAGAGGCCATTTTGTAGCCATCCTTCACCAATCGTCTTCTTGGTACTGCAATCTTAAAACAACACATTTGAAGGAGAGAACATAACATTGCAATTTAATTCTTTAGTGCACTTGCTCATAGATAGTAAATTAGAAGAAAAATCAGGCACAACCAAAACATTAGATTTTTGTGAGAACAACTTAAGTTGTCTTGCTCCTTGCATTGGAACTTGCATTCCATTAACCATAGTAATAGGTGGATATGAGGCACTTGAGGAGACATTAAAAAGTAAATCTGTCGAGCTGCACATGTGATCGGTAGCTCCCGAATCTATGACGAATTGAGTACTAGATTGGGTTAAAAGAGCAGTACCCGATGTCTTAACCATGTTGACCGAATTTGATGAAGGACCCAAAGATCCCGAACCAATCACCCCTTGCCCTTGCATCTAAAGTAGTTGTTGAAATTGTTGTGCCAAGGACTCCAGTTTCGATTGAAACTCTGTAGAGTTTCCTGGAACAGCAAGTTTTGCTTCGTGAACCTTATCTTTGTTGGCACGAAGATGAGGATGAAGTAACCAACACCTATCTTTGGAGTGACCATCTCTATCACCATGGTCACAATGAAATCAAATGGGCCTTTTATTTTTTCCCATTGCCAATTTTGCCACAAATTCACCACGTTGGTTGTTCATCACAGCTTTATGAGCTGAACTTTCAGAGATTGGTTTATCAAGACTAGGCGAGACACTCATCACTCGACATCTCGTCTCTTCTCCTTGAGTCAAGCCACAGACTTCATCAAACATAGGCAATTTTGGACTCATCAAAATTTGTCTTCTCACGTCTTCATACTTACGCCCAATGCTAGCCAATAACTAGAAGACATGATCTTGCTCCTCCCGTCGAATATAATCCACCACATTTTGGGTCGCTGGCCTATACAGATGAAGTTCATCCCACCTTCTCTTCATATTTCCAAGATGGTTGGTGAAAGATTAAGAGGGTTCTTGCTTAGAGTTAGCAATCTCTTGCTACAATTCGAATACTCGAGATGCATTCTGAGCTTGTCCATACATCTTATTCAACGATTCCCACAAGATTAGAGCTATAGGGGAATATGCAAAAATCTCATACACTTGAGATTCCATAGAGTTAAAAATCCAAGACATAACCAAACTGTTGTTGGCTTGCCATTCATCAAATTTCGCATCTTTCTCAGGAGGCGCTTTTATTTGGCCATTGATATGAACAAGCTTCGATCTGCCCCCAAGGGCCACAGTAATAGCACGAGACCATGGAAGAAAGTTCTTCTCATTCAGCAATATGTTGGTGAGTCGCTGACTGGTGGCGATGGAGCCGGGTTCGGGATTGGCCAAACTCGAATTAATCATGATTTGAACAACAACCGTGCATACACCAAGAAGAAGGACACGAATAGATCAAACACATAAACAGGTACGTACCTGCTCTGATACCATGAAGAAATTAAAGAAGACACGATTTAATGAGGTTTAGCAATGTGCCTACGTCCTCAGGTAATCCTCTCTCAAAGTTTTCTTTTTGTCATATCGCCTTTGAGAGAGGGACTGCCATTTTATTGATGAAGTACAGGAAAGGAAGACAATGAAAAATAAGGAAATTCCCCATATTACAAAAATCAAAAATGAATCTACATAATTTCTTCCCATATCAAAAAAAAAATTAAATAATTTCTTCCCAAATAGAAGGGTAGCACCAATCACGCCAACAAATTTTAATATAACAAGTTATGTAGATTTGGATTTTCCTAATCGCTTGGATAGGCAGAGGTTCTTGACAGGTTATATGTTCAGTTTTGTAGGTCATCAATTGGACAACACAATAACAGTCAATAGTTGCTTTGTCGACAACTGGTGCAGAGTACATGGTGTTAACCAAAGCAGTCAAGAAAGTTTTTTGGGATGGTTGTAGGAGAAGATCGTTATTTATTGCTACAATTAGAGTACAGTATATTTGACAAAACATGAGATGTAGCAAGCACACGAAATATGTTAAAGTCAAGGACAATTCTATGCATCTTATTGTGTCATAAGGAACTGCATTTGTTGAGAAAGTGCACACGACATATCATCTTAATGAAGCTTATTGTACCTACCAATTTTATATAGTTTAGATTTGGTTAGTGTATGCAGTATGGGAGGAGCCCCAAAGTGTTTGGGAGAAGCGACGATCAATAAGGATGAGGTTGGACTTCTCACCAAAGTGGAGATTCGTTGATAAAGGCTCCAAGTTTTTTTTTTTTTTTTTTTTTTGGTTGGAAAAAGGAAATATTATATAATCAAGGTAAAGTACCAAAGCAGCCCGTTGCTTGGGCTTTAGAATACAGAAGATCCAATAGCGTAAGGGGAGGGGACGTAGCCTAATCCGATGGTAAGGTGCCATTAGGATGGGCCTTAGCGGCCCAATCAGCAACAAAATTGGCCTCACGTCTACAGTGTCGTACTCGTAAGTTAGGGAAAGAGGAGATCTTGGCCGTCGCTTCTGCAAGTAAAGCTCACGCCTCCCATGGTGTCAATTGTGGATCGTGGACAGCTTCCACCAGCACAAGACAATTCTATGCATCTTATTGTGTCACAACAGATGATCGAGAGTAATGAGGAACGCTTGGATCTCGCTCTACAAGGCTGAAGCTACTGGGAAATCACAGGTAAAGCCGTCTAGAAAAGTTCCTGTATGATCTCTGTAAATGCACGCCATAGCGCCTATAGTACTTGCAAGATGATAGGCCCCGTCTATGTTGATTTTCAGCACGCCAGGATCTAGTGGCCGCCACAGTAGATTAGATTAGGGAGGAGATCGGCCCGTTCACGTCAGTGGCTGGGTGGAGAGCTTTGCTATTCGTACTTGGGCAAGGTCCACGTCCACAACCTGAAGCTAATCGGTGTGCTGTCAGTGGAATATGACACTATTGCACACCTTCCAGATCCGCCGCAAGAGTGAAGCAATGGTCTCCAATCCAGGTAAGGTACGTTGTTGCTCAATCTGTGCTACTAACCACGCATCCATCCGTTTTACTAACTGTGGTGTGATTTGAATATTGATCTGTGGATGTGACCATAGTCGATGCGTCCATGGACATAAAAGAAAGAGATGTTCTGTAGTTTCTGGTGTGTGTTGAGAGCAGAGAGGACATGTCGGATCTGTGGTGATGCACCTGGTATAGATTATTGTTGACACCTAAATTTTTGCCAAAAAATATTTCATGTTAAATTCTAATGTCATGGGCTGAAAGATGGACGACCCGAGAGGTTCTCGGTCATGATCCCAATCGATCGGCCCGTGACACTTGCATATAGATTATTTAGGCATTTAATATAGTGTTTTAAATGGAAGATGTTTTTACTTTAAAAAAATTGAAAATAAAAAAAAAAGTTGGGGCCAATGATCTAGATGTGACTAGCCAAGCCCAGGAGGTCAGATTGGAATTCAAATGGCAAGTTGGGGCCAAAATGCAATTTTCAAAGTTGAGGGACCAATTCGCAAATTTTGCAAAATTTGTGCCCGAGCCCGTAAATCATCATCTTGGTCACCAATTAAGTTGAAATTGAATTTGGGCTAACTCAAATCAATCAAATCAAGCCAAAAAGACCAAATTTGCCTTGAATTTGGTATTTTCGGACAAGAAAATGGCTAACTTTGAGGGACCTTTTTGCAAACTTGGGTGGGCAAAATTGCAAAATCCGATCGAGATCTTAAACTACTATACATGAGCTTGCTAATTGATCAAAAATAGCAGCCAAATTCATGGATTAAAGCACCTTAACCAGCTGACAAATCCCAGTCCTCAAGTTGGTCTAAAGTCGGAGCTACTGAGTAAGCAACTTGGTGTCCCCACCATATCCTCCTTAGCTGTCCAACCGGCCTGATCTTTGCACGTGATGGAAGACCGTAATGATTAGTGCAAGTGGACAGAAATTTGCCAGGGATAAGCTGCTGCAAGCACGGGAAAGTCGCAGCAAAATCGACACACTCAACATCTGCAAGATTTGAAAATTCTGGCTAAGTCAGAAAGTGGGTGGATGGCTCAGTTGGCAGGCTTGGTAGGTGGACAAAAAGCCGACCAAGAGATTGATGAATCCGGTGGATAAGATCTATGAAGCATGCTCTTCTGAGGCATGAGAGAGAGGAGATGAGAAGGAGAGGGGAGAGCTCGGAATCGTTCCCCAAAGATACCTTCAGAAGCAACTCCAGAAAGCAAAAAACCCAGAAAATCCAGACTGACCTCAAGAGAGAAAAGTGAGATTTTCACAACCCTACAGCCAAAATTAGCCAAAACCTTCAACTAGAGAGCGAAACGTCACTCAAAGATCTTTCCATCCATAGGTCACACGTCTCAAATGAAGATCGGGAAGGCCTCCTAAAGCCCCCGAAAGTACACCCTCCTGCCGGGCCAAGAAACACTGGAAATTTTTCTCTAGTGTTGAGCCCGGTTGGTCACAAGTGGAGAAAAGCTAGTGTTTTTTTGAGAAAGTTGAGAAACAAATGAGGAAATCCATCACTTAAAAGCCAAACTATAATACATATAGTTTGGTTTTGTTTTAATTTGGCCAACAAAAGAGGTTCTGAAGCTTGATTTTGGAGGTCAATGAAAACCTTCGTTATCATTTCTTTCTTTGCAAATCTCGTTTTCCAGTTGAAGAAGCCAACTTCCACGGGCCCCCGAGGATAATTTCTCGGCTTCCTCGGCCAAGAGCCACTTGAAAATGAAACTAGGAAGCAAGGTAAGAATCCTAGATATATTTTTGGTCAATTTTGAACATGTTTCAACCATGAAAAATCAAGAGGAAAACTAGTCCAAGAAACTGATTTTTGAGGCTGGAATTTTTCTAGTGTTGAAATCTCTTCAAGAGTTTTGCATGTGTGCTTTTTGGAGAGGTTGTTTTGATGTGTTCAGTTGGTCATTCTCTATGATGTTTGTTGTATTTGAAAGACCATGTTACCTACTTTCACTCAGATTAAGTAATGTTTTCCTTAGATCTTACATGTGATAAATGTCGGGGCTTGAATATGAGCATGTAACCTGTTTGCTTGACTTGGGTTCAAACCCAGATTTGCAAAATCAGCTCAAACCCGTGTATTTGAGGATGATTTTAGCTTGGTTCTAGTGTGTTTTAAGCTATGATTTCTATCTAATCTTGATCCTTGCATATGGTAGTATAATCTTGATACTTTAGTTCCGCGTGAGATTGCTTATGGATTGAGATTGAAAGCCGCAAACATGGCCCGGCGAAGCTGTTTTGGGGTGATTTAATGCATGCCAAGTGTTCGATGAAATGTGCAAACCAAGTTTTGATCTCGAAACGATCGATTTGAGCTTGATTATTGTGATATTCATGTGTTGTGTTACTCCATGTTAGCATAGATCGGTTTAAGGAATTATTATTAATTTTTAAAAAAAATAATTAAAAGAAAAAAGAAAAAATATGAAAATTTCAAAAATATCAAAAAATGTTAGATAGCATCAAATCAGAATAGAAATGACATATATGAAATTTTCCTAATTTTAAAAGGTCTTTTTACTAATTTAATGCTATTTTGGTATTTTATAACAATTTTTGTAAATAATCCATTTTGTGTAGATTAAAATTATTTAAAGTAATTTCATGTATATTTGAATTCCCATTTTGCTCATGGGGGTCCTGTCCCGGGGCGTGATAACAAGGCCATGTAATATTATTTGCCCGACTTATATCGGGTTTACCTTTTCCGCGCTTATTTTCAAGTCATTTCAATTTCTTGGATATTTACTTATGCGTCGCTTTTCATTAATTTGAGTGTAAATTTCTCTTCTAAAGTATGTTAGGATTAGTCTAGACATTAAGGAAAACAAACCTACAAAAACATTTGCATGGACACTTAGTGATTTCATAAAGATTATAATTGGTAATCAAGATTGTATGGCTATTTAGATAAACAACCTTCCAAGTTAGTGGTACCGCAAGGGCACTAATAGAAACATTGGCGTAAACAAGTTCCCGTTCCTAGAAATTTCTGGTTGCGTATGAATCAAGACAACACTCCCGTGTCTTGATTGGTTTCTAGCCGACCACAATAGGCTAGTGGCGACTCCTAGAATTACATAGGTTGTTAAGAACTAAAAAACGAATCCAACGTCGCGCGAGGTATGGGCTTGGGAGAGCCCGCGCCTAACCTAGGGCCATTGGTCCACCTCTTTAGGCAAATACCCCTAAACCTTCTTCCTTTTCCCCTAGACCGAAAAAAAGGAGGTCGTGACAATTATCTTTCGTTGCTAATGCGTTGTGGCATAATGACTAGAGGAATGTACGAATTTTGGGGGCAAGTTTCACAATCCAAATGGATTTCCATAGTAGCTTCGGGGGTTGATAGGAGGACAATGCTAGGTTCTGCTGATTGCTGGGAGTGCTTGTCTAATGGTGTGATAGTCGATTTTCATAGTATATTTACCATTTTGTGTCGCTATCCACATAAGTTGATCAATAGTGTAGTGAGGTCTTACTTGGATGGTAAGTATTTATGCGACTGTTGAGGCATCAAAATGCTGGTTGAGTAGGGGAATATTCCAATTGTTGCTTTCTGCCTCCAAAAGATCAACCACATTCACCGGGTCACCTCTAGCAGCAGGGCCCCCTATAAGTCCTCTAGGGAGCCATAGATCTTCTCAGATTTTAATAGTTTGTCCATTGCCAACGAACCATTGCAGGTGAGGTAATATGGAATCCCTCCCAAGTAGAATACTCCGCCATCCCCAGGACAGTCTGGTGCCCCTATCGGCATACCTAAAGTCCTGTGAGTGGAAATAAAGTCCATTAAATAGGGTGCTCCATAAAGATGTTGGGTGCTGGATTAACCTCCATACTTGTTTTCCAAGCATGGCTTTGTTAAATTCTATGAGATCACGAAATCCGAGGCCCCTACTGTCCTTTCTATGTTTGAGAATGTCCCAATTCTTCCAATGGATGCCTGATTTTCTACAGTCACTCTACCACCAAAACCGAGCAATTTTTTGCTCAATGGATTTGCAAATAGACACAGGAATTTTAAAGATGGACATGGCATACTGTGGAATTGCTTGTACAACAACCTTGAGTAAAATTTACTTTCCACCCTTAGAGATAAGATTTTCTTTCCATCCTTCTAGTTTGGCATTCACTCTTCCCAAAATCCAAGCAAACATCTCCCGTTTTGATCTTCCCCAATTAGATGGTATACCTAGATATTTGCGAGCCCTATCAATCATAGGTGTTCTAAGTGCCCTTGCTAAATTTTCCTGTAGACTAAGCGGACAAGCTTTGCTGAAGAAGATTCCTGATTTATTCCTATTAACAGCCTGGCCTGGCCAGTAGCGAAGCAATACTGATTGACTATGTTGGCTAAATTCTGACATTCAAGTAGTTTACCATCTAAGAAGAATATGGCATCATCTGCAAAAAAAAATAAAAATAAATAAACAGGTGGGATAGAGTAGGACACCACCTGTTTAGCTTGATGTTGTTGAGATGACCCATGGTAACTACTTGATGTATAAGATGTGATAGGACGTTCGCCAGAAGGATGAATAGGTAGGGGGAGAGAGGATCTCCCTGTCTAAGTCCTCGCGTTGGTTGGAAGTATTGTAAATGTTCACCATTGAATTTAACACTAAAAAACGCTGTCGTTATACATTGCATGACCCACTATACCCATGTAGCATGAAAGCCTAACGTGAGGAGATAATCTTAGAGGAAATCCCACTCAACCTGGTCATATGCCTTTTGCATATCCATTTTTAGGATGGCTCGAAATTGGCACTTGCATTTTCTAACCTTAAGCTAATGAAGCACCTCTTGGACTATTAAAATGTTATCTTCTATTTGGCGTCCACTCACAAAGGCACTCTGCTCCCTAGAAATAAGCTCAGGCAGGTAGGGTTTTAGGTGATTGGTGATCACCTTAGAAATGATTTTGTAGGCATAATTGCAAAGGCTTATGGGACGATATTGATCTAGCCTTTCAGGGTGTGGTACCTTGGGGATCGGGGAAATGATGGTCCTATTTAGATCAGTTGGCATGACTCCAGATAGGAAGAATTGCTGCACTGATAAGAAAAGCTCATCTTGAAGTATATCCCAATGATTTTGATAAAAAAAAAGTCCATTCAAACCGTCTGGGCCCAGAGCTTTAGTAACCCCCAATCGGAACGTTGCGTGTTGAACCTCCTCCCTAGTGACCGGAGTTCTCAAAAAAATGTTCATTTCATCAGTGATAATCCGAGGGCATTGATTCAGAATAGGCCCATAATCACGATGTCCCATTGTTTGATATAGATTAGAAAAGTAATCTATTGTCATCTTCTTTAAAAGCCAGGGGTCGCGCACCCAACTGTGATTGTCGTCCTACAGGATACTAATCTTATTGCGTTGTCTCCTTTGAATGGTAGTTGCATGGAAGAAAACCCGATTATTTTGAAGTTCGATCCATAATTGAATGGTAAGAAAACCCAAGCAATATTAGGAAAGTCCATATTGGCTTTTGAGCAAGATCGTCGGCGTTGTAAAAAGGAAAATTACATGCATCGTTTCTTTATTGAAGATGAAGTCAATGTCAACGTCAGAAAAGGGCCAAAGTTTCTTTGCATGTGAATATTCCATTGTCGTATTCAAGTTTTATTTCTACAATTTATTTCTGATCCAGCTATCTTCTTTCTTTTTCACGTAGTAACAAATTACATCATAGAGATAGAAAGATTTATTATAGGTACCATCAAGGATTTGTTCATTTCGTGGAAAATTGGCTATTTCCAGAAAATATTTTCCCATAAGTCATTTTCCAAGAAAATGACAATATTTTCCGATATCCGGCTAAAACCTGAAAGGAAAATATTTTCCGGTGTTCAGTAAGGAAAATATTTTATAAAATTTCACCACTTAGGCATGCATCACTTACCGACCTATAAATCCATCAAATATGAACTTGCCTTTAAATCCAGGCAGACTTACTTCATATCTTTGTTCCCTCATTGTCGCCAAACGATCATCTACTCTTAAAAATGTTTGCATGGATTTTAAAAAGAAGCAAAAGAGAAAAGAAGTAAACCATGTACAACCTTCATGAGAATCTTCCAGTTGAGTGGCCTGTTCTCTTCCTGCATCTTTTGTGTTCTAATAAACAAAAGAAAAAAGAAGCAAAGCATGTAGAGCCATTTGCTTGAACAATGTATAACTGCAGAGTAGAATAAATAAAGAAAAGGATAAGCAAGAGTGCAAAGCGTGAGCTTAAGATCGACGAGCTCGAGGTTCGCCGGCAACAGCCGACAACTAGCCAAAAAAGAAGAAGATGGGAAACAAAGAAAAGAAAAAGAAAAAAGAAAAGAAATAGAAAAGAAAAAGGAAATTAAAAATAATTTGAATTAAAAAGAAAAAAATATTAAAAAATAATTCGAACAAAAAAAGAAAAGGAGAAAAAGAAAGGAGAGGAGAAAGTAAGGATTTGTAGAGGTGTGAGATAAGAGAGATCAAGTGATGAAAATGTTTTTCACTTTTCAAAAATGGAAAACATTTTCCCTTAATTTAGAAGACTCTTTTCCTTCATGGAAAACATTTTTCCCAAGAAATTCATTTTCCGTAAAATGAACATCGGAAAATCCGGAGAACATTTTTCCAGAAATTATTTTCCGCAAAACGAATGGAACCTAAAAGAAAATAAGTTTTTGTGCATTTCTTAACTTGTGATTGATTTTATTCATTTATCATACATATGTTGCGACCTTCCAAAGTTGAACCATCAAAAAGAAAGTAAATGGACTATTAAGCTAAAATCTTAATACAGACTCTCCCAAACCCATATCAAATCAATTTAACATGCAATGTAATTCTATTGAAAGTCGTCACTAATCTATTATGGATCGATTAGAAATCCAAATAGAATGGGGGGAACACTTTATTTCTGCAAACCAGACATATCATGGATTTGAAGACTTGATTACGCTTGATAAATTTAATGCATTTTCGGTACATCTTCTCTTTATCTCAAAATTATTTTGCAAGTAATCTTGATCATTTTTAAGTCTAAATCACTAATATGAGAGAAGTGGTCACACAGGTGCGCAAACATAAATTTAACACTCAATAATCAAACAATATTAATAAATTACTAGAAAAGCAGAAAAACCTCATAGCACTAAACAAAGCATAGCCTCATTGCAGTCAATACCCCCAAAGTATTTGCAAGATGTTGATGAAGAAATTGTGTGCTTGGTCTAATCATGTTTTGTAAATGCAATAGCATTTAATTCTTTATGAGTTTTTCTTTTTAATTGATGCATTTTTAATCTTACTTATCTATGTGCATTCTAATTTAAACTAACGACATATGACATAGAATTTAAATGCAATCTATATGTGATCTAATTTTAATGACGGGTAAGAGAATTATGAACTAATCTAATATGATATGCAATTTGATTTATGTGAGCCTAAGCATAAATTCACTAAATGACATGGATATAATGTCATGGAAATTATGACGGGGATATTATGTCGTGGATTTGGATAAGGTTATGCTTTCGCCACTCCTTACATAACTCAAACGGTCCCTTCTATAGTGTCTTCATCATACTATCCATCTTTTCAAGTTTTAGCATGCTCAAATGTGGGGTCCATTTGGTTTTTTTTTTTTTATTTGTTTCTTCTTTTTATTCCACTTTCCTTCACATCGCTTCAATCTCTATCATACTCCGCTCGCTCTCTTCACTCTCTGTCTATATTGGCTTCTTCTCTATTCTTCGCTCTCTCGCTCTGTTTTTTCTTCTTCTCCTACGTCCACTGCTCGTCTGATCAAACGGCGAAGATCTACGTCAACCACATGGCCTCCCGTTCCAAGCTGTCCATCTTCCCCATCCGTTACCACTGGTAAACCTCCAAGTTCTAGCTGCACAGCTTCTTGGACCGCATCCTCAGGCTAGTGCCGAAACGCTGGAAGGGCATTTGCCAAACGGGTGTCCAGTTCTCTTCAAGAAACTGTAATTGGAACATCAAACGTGATTTTTCTCTAAAAAGAATGAGGCCGCTGGAAGATCTGTCGGTCCAGCAATTGGCATCAACGAGACCGTCGAGTTCAGTTGATTATTTGATAATGGCAGAGCATGAGCTGATTTAGTCCGATACTGTGAAAGAAAATGTGAGTGAAGTACCGACAGAAAAAGAAGTGAAGTGCCTTCATGGTTGACTTTCGTATTCTGGGATTTGTTTGCTTGAGACCAGTTTCCTGTGGGTCGGATTCACCATCAATACAAGGCAAGGATCTCCACTGACGGTCGCGGCAACGAAGGCTGTCTAACCTGGCATCAATTCTGGAGGGCTACACGAGCAAAGACCCGAGGGTGATGAGGATAACCCCGAGTCATCTGCAACTGGCCAACTCAAACCTTAGTTTTTGGTTGAACAGCTCAGGTTTTCTTTCGGACGATCACTCAAGCAACCTTGTCCGGCTTCAGCATCGCATACGTACTCTATGTCCGGTGGCTTTCATGGTTGATAATGTGCAAGAATCGCCTAGTGATGGTGGGAGTGCGCAAGAATTGCCAGAATTCTGAAAAGACCAGATAAAAAAGGAAAACATAGAACAAAGCCAAAAAAGTTAAACGCATTGCTAAAATATCTCCCGAATTTGAGTCTGAAATTAAAGTGCGAATATTTGAAATTGGATATTTTGTGGACATCCGAGGTCGCATTGAGTCCGAAATTAAAGTGCGAATATTTCAAATTGGATATTTTGTAGACATTCGAGATCGTGTGACATAGGATACAGTAATTTCCTTTTACAAGTTGTAGTTGATTTTACTTCCTCTTCGGAGCCCAGAAGATATTGGACTCTGACCATGAGATTTATGGCCAATTGCATTAGAGAAATAAAGTAAAAAGGGAAATACAATCCTGCTGGACGTCGGCCAAAAGTAGAAGAAAGGGGCTCAGTTATATATATAAGCGGATGTTTTAATTATTCATTGAAGCGCCGCAAGTGCTTGGAAAGCGAAGTTGATATGCAGAGCTTCTTCATGAGAGTTGCTGACTTATCATGAATCTTGCAACCCCGTTATCTAGGCGAGCACTTGCCGTGGATTTTCTTTTGCAAAATTTCATCAATAATTTTAATATTGAAGTTGATTAAATCTCATGGTAAGTGTGACGGCTTGATTTTCAAGTCTGTTTTTGATTATATGAAATGAGCTTTTCATTGACGCACTTATAATCTTTTTGTCTAAGCTGATCACTCATGAGATGACTAATCTATCAGGTGAAACCATTAAGGAATCTAAACGAAATAGACTTGAGAATTCAACCAGCCGCTCGACCGTACTAATCTGCAAGGGTCAATACAGCACCGTCAAATCGATCAGAGACCGGAGATAGGTCGGTTCAACAGATGCACGTGATTAAAGTGTGGGTGATTCCACTTAATTGCAAAATTCTCGTCAAACGGTACTGAACTGATTTTTCTGTCATTTCTGTACCATGTGTTCGTATTTGAAATCTCAAGATTTTCATAACAACCGAAAATCACCAATGAATTGAAGATGTACAATGTGGCTCGAAAATAATCGACCACAGGTCAATTGCATTAAAACTTCCTAAAAACTATCCGGTAGGTTAGATCACGCTAAAATCGCGCCCGGTCGAAATTAACAGTGAAATTGAACCTAATTTTAAAAATTGAAAGTTCTGTCATGTCACGATATATTTTAGGAACGCTAACTCATCTTCCGAAGATTTTTCTGCAAACCCGAGTTTTTGACAAAAATTCAAGTTCAGGCGTTTTTGGATTGGTTAATTCGGAGGCCCGTTTTTTAGCGCACTTTTGGCCATCAAGTTGGATCTTTTGGCAAGGGAAATTGTGGAATTTGATGTGGACATCCTCCTTGACATTTTGGCCTTTGAATTGAGTCCATTTGGAGGAGAATTAGAGTGAAATTGGAGAGGAAATGTTCAAATTCGTAGGTCCTTGGGGCAGCAACATTTTGGACCCTTTGGGTGGCTTTTAGGAGAAGCTTGAGGGAGGAAATTAGTGTGACATCCTGATTTTCAGGTTCTATTTTCCATTAAATAAGTTGGGCTTTTCATCGACGTGCCTTTAGTCTTTTTCTTTGAGTTGATCACTTACGAGATAACTAGTCTATCTGGTGAAGCCGTTAAGGGATTTTAACGTGATAGACTTAAGAATTCGACCAAGAATCGACTTCTCGACCATGCTAATTTGTAATGGTCATTACGGCACTGTCAAAATCAATCAAAGACCGAAGATAGGTCGATTTGACAAAGGTATGTGATTAGTGTGTGGGTGATTTCACCTGATTACAAAATTTCTATCGAACGGCACTAGACCAATTTTTCAATCATTTCTGTACCCTGTGTCCATATTTGAAACCTCGAGATTTTCATGATAACCGAGAGTCGTCAATGTGTCGAAGATGTACAATGTGGCTTGAAAATAATCGACCACTGGTCAATTGCACTAAAAATTCCTAAAAGCTACCCGATAGGCTAGGTCACGCTAAAATCGCGCTCGGTTGAAATTAACTGAGAATTTAAACTCGATTTCATAAATTGAAAGATCTGTCATGTCATGATTCATTTTAAGAGCGTCAACTCATCCTCCAAAGATTTTTTTGCAAACCTAAGATTTCGGCGAAAAATCAAAGTAAAGTTATTTTGGACCTGAAAAATCATAAGGCCGTTTTGTCGTAATTTTGGCAGTCAAGTTGGTTCAATTGATGAGAGAAAATGTTGAATTTGATGATGGCATCTTAGCTGAAAATTATGGACATCAAATTGAGTTCAATTAGAGAAGTCTTAAAGGGGAATTGAATCAATTTGGGGGGAATTGGCCCAAAATTCATAAGCCAAGAAGGAGACAACATTATGGACCATTTGGGGTAGCTTCTAGGGGAAATTTGGTGCTGCAAATTGGCCATGGATGACAACCAAGGTGGTGGAGGCAAGTAATGAGCACCAAGGGGATATATGTGAAGACTTTTGAGCCAAATGGGTTCCCCTCTCTTCAGCGGCTTCTTCTTCTTCATTTGGGGCCACCTTATCCATTGTTGGACCACCTTTGAGCTCAAAAATTGCAGAGAAACCGGCCAACCCTCCCTCCTTCATTGTCGACCATCGCCGAAGCCACCAGAGCCACCCGCTCGCACCCGCAAGCCCGTCGCGCATCATCCCACTCGCTCGCGCCTCTGTCGTGCCCAGCCACCGTCCCCCAAGCCCTTGGTCACTATCGAAGCCCAGTCGCAACTCCACCATCTCCGTCTAGCCGCCGGAACCGCCGCCATTGCCCGCCTAACCCCGCTGCAGCGTCGCCATCCCTCCTTGCCAATTTCAGCCACTCGAGCAACCTCTCAGCCCAAGGAGCAGAGACCGAACCCTAACAGTGGGGTGAGGTCTTCGTGGCTCGTTTTTAGGCTCGCCCAGACCTTCGTTGGTGTCACCGCAGGCTTGTTTGTCGTCCGCCTCGATGTCGCCGATGTCGTGGACTCACCGGCCTGCTAAACCGATGAGTTTGCTTATTAAACTCTGCTTAGGGAGTTAATGATGCTTAAGAGGTGATTAGTTTAGGCTAATTAGGGATTATGTGGTTAGTTAGTATATATTAGTAATTTAATTATTCAATTGTGCATGTTAGGTGATTAGAATAGACTAATTAATGGCTAATGAGGTTTAGAAATTTTCTAGGCCCGTTTAGGTGGTTGGATTAGCATTACCGGCCTAAGTTGGTATTTATTGTATTTAAATTGAATTATTTAATTATTTTTGGTATTTATTTAATTATTTATTATTTTTGAAAATTATACCGAGATAGCCGGTGATGGGAATTTCGTGCTGATTGCAATGGTATGCTTAGTTATACAATTGAGTGTTAATTTGTGTAAATTGAGTGGTAATTGGAAATTTGGTTATTTATTCCAAAATTGTGAAATCTCAGTAATTAATTAGAAATTACTGGGTGTCAGTTTTTAATGCCAAAAATGATTTTAAATACTATATTAAATAGTGGGATTTTTGAAAAATGAAGATATTGCATTTTTGACTCAAATCGACCGTGTACTCACACACGATTATTTTTATCGGATGTTTTTAACACAAAAAAAATAGGCCATGACATTATTTTAATTGAGACATTTGAGTGCAAAGCACAATATCCTTGGCCAGGACTAATTGATTATGTGATAGCTAAGTGAATCCGTCCCCAATGTGCGTCGGTAGGACGTTTCCCCTATATGGGTTGCCCCTGGACAACGGAAGTTGGTCGTAGTAGATTCTAGACCGATGCTCCTTCGGGAATGCTGTCCCCGATGTGTGTCGGTGGATGTTGCCACGCTCAATGGTGTGAGGCAAAGCCTGGCTACACCAGAAGACCGATGTGTGTTGGTATATTGTGCATGTGCGGGCAAAAATCGAAATTGGAACGTGTGATTGATTGGCATTGACACGCCGGATTATGGGATCAAAATGTTGTGGCACAGTATGGGACGTGCTATAACAATTTGATCTTATAATCGGAACCCCTGTAATTGTATGGAAAGAATTGATTGATTGATCAACTAAATTGATTGATTTAACTGATGGTTCGATTGTATGGATTGAATTGAATTGATTAATTGATTGGTTGAGTATATAAATTGTGCTGACATGCAGGAGGGAACTGAGGTGAAGTAAGTTCTCTATTTTGTGTGCATAGACTGCCTCTAGGTGTATTTTTTCCCTAGTTGGAGTTTAGAGAGTGAACTTACTAAGACATTGTCTCACCTTGTCGTGGGCTCAATTCTTTTCAGGTCCTTAGATGGCGGTTCCTCCGAAATGTTTGGGTTGGCCTCGGGCTGTTACTGAGCAGAGCATGGATGTCCCTATCCCCGGTAGTCATTGGGTCTATGAGCTAGTGGTGACCACTGTCTAGGTCGATGAGGGCCAACCTGAGAGGGTACCTCATTGATTCAGAGCGTGGTACTATCATGGACTCAGTGGGTATAGGGTAGGTCCCATCTAGGGATTTGATATCCCCGACGTTGCGCTCAACGCCGCTCTAGACAAGGGCGCAGCTGACCCTCCTGATGGTGCTGTTGTGGACCCGGCACTCCTAGAGCCTGTGGAGTCCAAAGGGTCGGTGAACGTGTCCGACTAAGGGGTCATAGGACAGTTTCCTTTTGAGGACTGATGTTTTTGGAATAGACTTTCAGTTGTAGATCTTTGTATATAAACCGGTGTGTATATAAAAGTGTTTGGTTGTGAATTTGTTCCTGTTTTTCTATCCCGTGTTGGTTGCTGTCAGGAATTAACGTTTCATTTCCGCATGTGCAATAAAATGAATGGATCGGCTACGCGTCTTGTAACGTCGCAAATTTATCAACCATCGAGGGATGTGAGCACACTAGAGGATCAAGGCATGACAATTGGGCTGTGGATATGGCTGAGCAAGGTAGGGGCAGCCACTTGAGTGTTTGTGATATTTGTTGAAGACTTTGGAGGCTCGTTGTCCTCTTAGCCAGCTGCAGACACTTCTTCTTCTTCCTTGTTGTTCTCCTCCTCCATTGTTGCTGTGTTGAGAGCCCAAAAACTAGAGAAAGCCAGCCAAGAACCCGAGGAAGCCAGCAGTAGCTCGTCCGAGCTCCCTGCGCTTGTCGTGCGTTATCGCTGCCGCCCGAGCCCGCCAGTGCCGTCTCGCCTCCTACTCGTGGTCCCGCGCATGTCTTCCACGCCCTGGCCGTCGTCCAGCTCCACTTAAGCTCCTTCGTCGCCGTCTAGTAGCCCCCTACCCCACCTAAACCCGATGTCGCCACCTAGCCACCCATTGTGCTCCTTTCCACCGTCCTAGTCCCGTCGACCGCCCGTTCCAGCTAGCAAGCATAAGACAAGATCTCAACCCAACTAAGACTTCGTGGGCCTTTTCTGAGCCTGTCCAGACCTCCCTTGGCATCATTGTAGGCTTGAGTTTCGCTCACATCTGCGTTGCCGTCGCCGTGAACTCATCGGCCCGCAAAATCAGTGAGTTTACTTGCTAAACTCTACTTATGGAGTTAATTATGTTTAGGGGATAATTAGATTAGCCTAAGATTGGCTTAGGTGGTTAGTTTAGATTAATTAGTGGTTTAGATGCTTAATTAGGCTAATTAGGTTGTTAGATTAGATTAGTAAAGGGTTAATTAGATTGTACTATTTAATTAGTATGGTGCATTATTTTTCTAAGCTCAATTAAGTAGTTAAATTAGTGTTTTAAGCCTAAGTAGGTACTTATTGAATTAATTTTCATTTATTTAATTAATTTTATAATTTATTTAATTATTTAATATTTTTCAGAAATTATATTGGGATAGCCGGTAGCCAGAATTTCGTGCTAATTGCAGTGGTGTGCTTAGTTTATGCAATTGATTGTTAAATTGTGCAATTGAGTGGTGATTGTGAACTTTGGTTCATTATTTTCAAATTGTGAAATTTTGGTATTTAATTAGAAAATACCGGGTGTCGGGTTTCAACCTAGAAAGTGTTTTTAAGTACTATATCAAACGGTGGGATTTTAAAATGAATAATATCAATTTTTAAGGTTCGATCTGACCGTGTACCCACACAAGATTATTTTTATCGGGTGTTTTTAGTACGAAGAAAATAGGCCAAGCATATTATCTTAATTGAGGCTTGCGAGTATAAAGCACAATGTCCTTGGCCGGGATTGAATAATCGTGTGATGATTATGAGAACCCGTCCCTGATGGGCGTCGGGTGGACGATGCCCCTATATGGGATGCCCCTAACAACAGACGCCAGATCACGGTAGAGGCCGGACTGAAGCTTCTTCGGGAATGTTGTCCCCGATGTGCGTTGGGTGGACATTGCCATGCTCAAGAGATGAGACGAAGCCTGGCTATGCCAGAAGACCGATGTGCGTCAGGTAGATCGTGCCTATGCAGGCAATAATTAATTGGAACATGTGATTGATTGAGATAAACGCGTCTAATTATGGGACAAAATTGTGTGGCACGGTATGGGACGTGTCATAACGATTTGGCCTTATAACCGAGACCCCTATGATTGATTGAGACGTTCTAATTGATGTGTGCATCTATTATATGCATTGAGTATATGAACTGTATAGATGTGCAGGGAGGAACTGAGGCGAGGTAAGTCTCATTGATTATGTGGTTAGGCTGCCTCTAAGCGTATTTCCTTCCTAATCGAGGTTTAAGGCGTGAACTCGCTGAGACATTATCTCACCCCATCGTGGGCTTATCTTTTCAGGTCCTTAGATGGAGGCAAGGCCGGTTCATTTTGGATATTCGTGGGGTACACCGAGCAGAGTACCGACGTCCCTATCCCTGGGAGTCTCTGGCTCCATGAGCTCATCGTGACCACTATCTTGGTTGATGAGGGCTGACCTCAGTTGGTACCTCATCGGTTCAGGGCGTGGTTCTATCATGGGCCTAATGGAATCCAGGTTGGTCCCCTATAGGGTTTCGATATTCTCGCCGTTGTGGTCAACGCCGTTGTGGGCGAGGGGGTAGCTGACCCACTTTACGGTGCCGTGGTAGACCTAGAACCCCTAGAGGTCCCGAAGGTCTCGATTGAGGAGTCTTGTGCCTAAGTGGCTTAATGACTCTTCTTTTTGGAGTTAAGCTTTGTTTATAGACTAATATTGTATATAAACCAGTTTGTTTATGAAAAGGTGTTTTGTGAAAATTGTCGTCCTGTTTTTCTATCCCATATTGATTGTTGTTTGGGGATTGTTTATTATACGCTTCCGCATGTGCATAATCAATTGGGTCGGTTACACGTCCTGGGAACATCACAATTTTATCAACAACCAAGGGATGTGCGTGCGCTCGAAGTTCGGGGCGTGACAGTAAGATTTGTTAATTCCTTCTTAAGATTGAGAGATTATTTCGTGAAGATTTGTAAGGGTAAACACTGTGTGAGTTATTTGAATGAAATTGGTGCTTGGCAAATATTGAGAATGTTTAAGTAATTCAAGTGTGATTATAATCTCTATTGTATTACTTGATCTATAGTGAAATTCGTTATTGATTTTCTAGTAGACATACGTAACCTAGGTAGCACGGACACGGCGATACGGACACACGACACGACACGACACGACACGCGACACGTTATTTCTCAAAAACTAGAGAATTTTGACACGTTCCGACACGTTAAATATTAAATAAATATTTTTATATATACATGATTAATTATTATGTTTAAATTAATTTATTCATATTCATAAATAAATAAATAATAAAAAAGCCTATAATAAATCTATACTAATAACATGTATTAATAAAGTCATTCAACATACGCAAAGTCTCTCGATCTGTAAAAGAAAGAGAGAACTTTTATAGATTTTGACAAAAAAATAAAGTTATTTAATATTAAATATTTCTTTTTAGGGTTAAATGGTCCCATCCGTTTATTTCCCCCACCCCACTCACCCACCCACCGCCTGCACACGTCTCTTCCCAAAGTTACACTGCACTGCACGAGGCTTTCTTTTTCTCCCCAAGAAGCCGTCGACACATCCTCTCTCTCTCCTTGCTCTTCTTCCAAAAATTGAAAACCCTAGCATTTGGCGATCGCCTTCTTTCTCCTCTCCCTCGCTCGATCTCCACCTTTCTCACCGATGCCTCGCCTCCGTTCCCCCCTTTGCCGTCATAGCCTCGCATCCAGCCCTCCATCACGGCCTTTCCGTTTTCCATCTCGACGTTGCAGTCGGCGGTTGCAGCCAACCAAGACGATCGAGAAGGCTTCTCAATGTTGCAGTCGACGGTCGGAGCCCTCCCTCGTCGTCGCCTCAGCTCCCTCACCCTTGCCTTCACCCTCCATCACTTTCTTCCCTTCACACCTGCGGATCCGCCCACAAACCTCCGGACACGCTCCGATGCGCGTGTCGAAAAGAGTTGACCACGTGTCGGAAACTCCGACACGTGTTGACCGCGTGTCCGAGCGTGTCCGACCGTTTCCGAGCGTGTCGGACACATGTCGGGGTGTCCGACACGACACGGAGGCCCTTTGAACGTGTCCGTGCTACCTAGTACGTAACTACAACCAAACCATATAAATCTTGTATCCAATTGATTTTCTTTATTATATCTATTTTTTTATTCAATCACTTACTTTCCGCAACAATTGATATTAGAGTTAGACTTGGTTGAGTTGAAGGGAATCAATGATGGTAGAAGAAAGAAAAGTGAGAATCAATAGATTTGATGAGAAAGATTTGGATTTCTGGAATATGCAATGTCTAGGGAGAAGCCAAAGATGATGGAGCAAGCTAGTTGGGAATTGTTGGATAAACAAACTATGGATGTGATTCAATTGGCATTGGCTTGTAAAGCTTAACATCGTCAAAGAGAATACCATTGTTGGTTTAATGAAAGCCCTATCAGATTTGTACAAGAAGCCTTCTACAATCAAAATGGTCTATTTGATATGACATTTGTTTGACTTAAAGATAAGTGAATGTGTATCAGTTGTAGATCATATCAATAAATTCATTGTGATTATTAGTCAACTGAGTTGAGTGGAGATTAACTTTGAAAATGAGGTACATGCTTTGATTTCGTTATCCTCATTGCTTAATAGTTAGAATATTGCTATTATTGTTGTTAATAATTCATCTAAATCAACAATCTTAACGTTTGATGGGGTTCAAGATTTAATTATGAGTGAGAACATCCATAGAAGAACACCTGGTGAACCTATATATGTTGTATATGTCGCTTTAGTAGGTGAAAATAGAGGAAAAATTAGTACACATGTTAGCAAGAATAGCATAATCATGGATACACATAGTCATTCTATGACTAATGGTGCTATTTGTTAAAACTGTGGCAAGTTAGGATATTTTAGAAGGAATTGCCTTAAGTTGAAAAACCATAAGAATGAGGAAATAATAGTCGATTTTGCAAATAATATTACAGCTATAGCTAATGGTAATTCAGATAGTACTGATTTTGTCTTATCTATCAATGATTATTGATCGTCTGACAGATAAATTACGGATTCTGGTTGTTTATTTCATACCACACCAAATAAAAGTTGGTTTACTAATTATCAATGCATGGATGATAGTATAGTGCTTTTGGAGAATAATGCTTAGTGCGATGTTGTAGGTATTGGTGATGTTAGAATCAGAATGTATAATAGTATTATGAGGACAATGATTAGAGTAAGGCACATTCTAGAAGAAGAACTTAATTTCCTTGAGTACCCTGGATTCAGCTAGTCATTAGTATACTTCAAAATGTGGAGTTTTGAAAGTTGTTCGAGATGCTTTGGTAATAATAAGAGGAATCAAACATGGTCGCTTGTATGAGTTTTAAGGTGAGACAATGCTAGATTTCACCACAGAAATGTCAAATGCATCTATTTGAAAATTTAAATTATAGCATATGTATTTGGGGCACATTGACGAGAGAAGCCCAAGGTTTTAAGTGAAAGAAATATGTTTATGTGGCTATGTTGTTAACGAACTAAATGTATGTTGATATTGTGACTTAGATTAATGGCGAAAAGGGCAGTTCAGTATAACTGTTAGAGAAACCACGAAAATTACAAAGTTAATTCACTTAAATGTTCACAGGTTGTTGCAACTCCCTTCAAAGGAAAGTGTCAAATTTATTGTTTATAGTTATTGATGGCTACTTAAGGAAGATATTGCTGTTTATCTTAGGCACAAATTTGATGTTATTGTCAGGATAAGATAGTTAAGAGTTTCAACCGAAAATGACCAAGCCCAGGTCCCACTAATCCAGGCCATGATGCGGATTAGGCCCCTTACACTGAGCCCATTTCCCATTATAACTTACTTTGACCCAAGGTCTCTTGAACTAAATCCTCAACCTAGATTTATCAGATTTTGTCCGGCTCACTAGATAACATATCCATTAGCCCAGTTTAAACAAGTCCTAAGCTAAACCCCAACCCTAACTCCTGATTCTACCCGGAACCAAAATCCAGGCCAAGCCAAAGCCCAGCCTGCAGTCTCAATTCGTTTTCCTCTAGACCGTGACTACTCTGCACCGGCCATGAACCAGCGACGCTCTTTACTCTCCGCCAGACTCCAACTTTGGCGGTGCTGGTCTCCTAAGCAATGGTTCATTTTAGACCGGCCGTGGGAGAACGGCACTGTCGCCCTCAGCCAAAATTAAGCCTTAACACCGGCAACGCCAAACCCCAACAATGACCAACATCACCAAAGCACGACAGCAAAATCTCTCACCTCGGTCAGCCAAGACACTGTGATATTAGAAACAAAGCAACTATAGCAGTAAAATTGTACGAAATCTAGTTTGACGAACGACAAATCAATCAATGATGTGCAAACATGGTAGTACATCTTCCAACTCAATCAAACAGGCGCTACATGCATGGAATCACCCTGGGCTCATTTCATTGAAAACAAGGTGAGCATCGATTAAAGAAAGGACATAAACCTATTCAGTACTGAGGGTGAGCATAGAGGACCGCCCGAACCGGGAAACATTCGGACAAAGGTGACAGCTTGTTCAGACCCAAAACACTAATGACCGGAGAAAGCAAGTCTTGGTCTCCCTTTTAACTGAAACAGAGGAAAGCAGAGCAAAAGGGGTTTGCGAGGAGGAGCATTTAATTGTGGGAGTCCCTACCTGATTTGGAGAGGTTGGCTAGTGGGCAAGCTCGAGGCAAATTGAACTATGGCTGATCGCCTCGCGAAGTTTTCGAACCGAAATCCTCGAGGGAAGAGAGAGTTGATTAGGCGACTAACGAAACTCACTAGGAATGTCGGGAATTGGAAGGAAGAACTCATGAGAGGGAGGGCGCTAGCTAGAGGTTGTCCGACAGCGACGTTGGAGGTGGTCGGTCGGGTGAGATGAAGAATCAGTGCACAAGGCTCTATGAAAGGGGAAAAAAAAAAAGACAATCCGCTTTCCCTCTACCTCCTTTTTTCACTTTTTCTTTATGTAAAAGGAAAAAAATATAAATAATTCATGAATTTTTTATTCAACGTGTAATATGATTTTTAAAATTTAAATTTGTTTATTGTGATTCATAAACTTTAATCTAATATGTAATGTGGCCCCGAATTTTTTATTTATTCAATATGATCCTTAAACTTATGACACATGTTCAATTTAATTAATGAACTATAAAAATATATTCAATATTGTTCCTGATCTTAAATTAATGAAAAGGAATATTGAATATTTTCATATAATTTTAAAAAAAATTAAGAGATCGCATTGAATGAATCAAAACTTAAGAGACCACCTCGAATATCAGATTAAATTCAGAAATCATATTAAACAAATTAAAAAGTTATAAATCAAATTGCACGTAGGGCTAAAGTGAAAAGGCGTGGGGCTTTGATTCGAGAGAGAAAATCTCCAGTTCAGCCCACTCTAGAAGCTCCCCTCTTCACTTTTCCATGAGTGAATGCTCGCCGGAGCGCGCGCGTGGGAGAGGGAAGCAAAAGACTGGGCTTCACGTGGCGCTACAAGAGCCCATCAAAGCAGGAAATACACGGGCCGATAGAGAGAGCGCGTAGGAGAGAATGGCTGGGCTGAGAGGACCATGGCCCATAAAAGCCTCTCTTTTATTCATTTCACTTTTATCTTATATCTTTCGTTTTTTTTCTTAATAATTATTTATCAACTAAAATTTATGTGTCAATGTAGTTTCAATTATTTTGTAATCAATCAAATTCCAACATATGTCTTAATTGTAGTTTTTAGATCTCATCATCTATTAAATTTCGACGTTGTGTTACTCTATCATTACACTTTGTTGTTGATTAAATTCCTGCAAAGTATTTTGTACTTGTCATCGATTAGCATGTATGCTTTTTTATTTATTTATTAACACTCTTGTTCGGAATCATCATAGAACCTATCTCGTAACAAAAATCTAAGAATGAATTTCGGTGAAAGGTGTCTCGTTGACAATCCAATTTCAGCAAAACATCATATGAGAAATTACCACCAATTGATACAAAGGTTTAGATTTTGCATATATATTAACTAGGACTCTCCCATGCATGCCCCTCATTTTGAAGTTGGCCAAGTCACATTGAGAAGTAGCTTAAAATCTATTAATTAGAATAGATAAATATATAGCACTGATAAATCTTGTTGTGAAAATGACATAGCACCCGTGTACTTTAACTACATCAAACATATTAATTCTAAATATTACTGAGAATATATCATCATAAGAAAGTTAATATCTTATATTTCCCTTTCAGTGTGATATATAAGAACATCATACAAAACTCGCAGCAAAAAGGTGACTCATAGTCATTGTTAACCTAAGAAAGTTATATGCTAGCTTCCATTAGTAGAGAGAGAGAGAGAGAGAGAGAGAGAGAGAGAGGACCACACAGCAATAAAGCCAAGATCTGAAAAGCTCTTTTAAAAATGAAGTGAAAAATAGATAGCATGTGGAGCTCGCTGCTCTATGCATGGAGCTGTGTGTGGATATATATTTTTTTCTAGCATATTGTATTCGAGATATTCGACTGGCCTTCATGTAAAAAAATAAAACAATAAAGTCAAGATCTTTTTTTTTTTGTCTATCCTACTCTACTCATATTCTAACTATTACTCTCAGACTTTTACCCTACCTTCTTTTAGGGCGTGAGAGTTAAAACCCACTCCTGAAACTAATTCGTCCCCACCTCCACCCCCTGAAAATGTGGGAATTTGAACCCCCCATCTCCCCCTTTCAAATTGGAAGGGTGGCCACTGGGGTAAACCCCAGTGGTTAATAAAGTCAAGATCTGAAAAGCCCTTTTATAGGGGGTTAAAAGAGAAACAATCTTAATCATACTTTCTCTCCACTTAGAAGTATCACTAGCTTAAAATTGTTTCGCCACTAGCAGTTTTTGAAATGAAACTATCGACTTGTTTTGATAACACTAAAAAAATAAGCATGAACGTCCTTTTAAGCTCTGAAAATAGAAAATTAAAAAAAATTATTTGATAATAATTTAAAATGCATCACTAATTATGGTTTTTTTTTCTCATGAAACATGGAATTGTGATTACTATTGATAGGTTTTAAGATCGATCCTTATTTGAATCTTATAATTGGGTGCTTGCGTCTTCCTCTGCCTCTTTGGGTTTGGATACCATTTCGTCCTTGTCGAGTTAGGATTTTTCCTTCCCTATTAATCGTAGATTATATTGCCCTTCGATTCGTTTCACTGATGGTAAAGTCACCACATGCAATTCGGTCACTTCATTTCTTCTTTGTTTTATGCTTGACAATAATCCTGGCGCTTACTTTTTTCAAACTTAATATTGCCTAACGTAGTAGAAAAATAGATATATATTTTTGTCCGACCATATTTGTACTCCCTTGTAAATAAGTCAATTTATTTTGCCAATTATGCCGTACCCATTCTAATGTACAAATTCTACGATCCCGTCTGATTTAGTTATACCAGTCCATATTCTTTGAAGGCAAAATTAATTTTTGGCTGATGAACTTATTCACTCATTCCAACCACGTGAAGTCTTTTTTGTTGTATTTTTACGGGATGGCGGGCATTTCACAAGAGAGTAAACCGTGTGTAGATCAATATAATGACTGTCACGGAACTCGATCGGGAGTTAAAAGGACAAGCTCGACAAATTGTCAACTTTTATTGCATGTGAAATCAATATTTAATTATTTTTGTTCTCGATATATATTACAATATTAAGATGGGGTTTTTCACATAGTTTATCGGCAAAAACTTGAGGTTGAAATTTCATAGAGAGAGAGCTGAAGTTGCAAAATATCTATGAGATTTTATGAAATCATGTTAATTTTTGAAAAGCTTAAATTATTACATGAATGCGCTATGTAATATTTAAATATTCTAAAACTCCACTATATGAAAGCCTGTTTTAATATTTTAATATTTTAATACTCCTCCGCACGTGTAAGCTGGATTTTGGCCTTAGCCTATGCTCAGATATTATATAAAATTTTATGGAACCATCGCCAAGTATTCTAAAAATTTAAGCTGTTAGATGTAAGTGTTGTTTAATATTTAAATAATATTGTGAAAATATATATTAGTGATCATAATTGATTTATAAAATGATGTTATATATATATATATATATATATATATATATATATATATATATTGTGGAAGCCTCAATACGGTCCAATTATCACAATACTCATCTATAACATATCACATCATAAAGCATTTTTGTAATCGTTTTCTAGTTTTTCCACTAGACCATTCCTAGCAAACAAAGTTAACAATTCTACAGTTTACAATACCATGCTATACAACATCAAATGTCACTGATTAAGTAGACACTTATTGACAAATGTAAAATACCATATGATATATTGTTATGCAAAGTGTTGTTCAAATCTCTTCTCTCTCTCAACGTTTCTATTGGGAATATCGAATTCCCAAAAACCGGATTCGACACTAAATCGAACCCCTAAAACGAATGCGGAAGACAAGCCCGGGAAAAACATGTATCACTGATCCTAAAGCACACCACGGAATCGAGTGTACCTTGTTAGCCACAGATTAAACACCAATACCAATAAGAGGAAGAGAAAACCGATCTCGTTCGATCCGATGATGTCAATTAGCCTTGAAGGGAAGACAGCGTCACCTTTAGCGCTTGTTTTTCTTTTGGAGGGAGAGAGGGAGAGGAACGTACGTACAAATGCCAAAAAGTACGTCCTCCCTCTCTTTTCTCCCTTATATACATCCCCTCCAAAATAGAAATCGTGCCCCTTCATCATATCCCTACATCCATGGGCCCTAATCTTGTGGGCCGGGCTTTTAGGCCCAACATGGGCAAACGGGTCAACTTAGGCCCATCACATAAAACCATCATCTCCCACTCGCACATGGTGGGCCGAACAGGATTCTCTTTACCTCTCTTCAACATTCATACTGGTGAATAATCCGTGCGACCAGCATACTTTGAGAGCTCGTTGCTATACATCTGTTAAGAATATATAGCAGCTCATAATGGGCATCACACTCTGAGTAAATTTAGTATGCAGTACCCTAGATCGATCAATCACATTTATATCTCTCTTGATCTCTTTTAAACAATGATATATATTGTATTCACAATTATGATTATCCCAAAGACAGTCATAATTGGTTAACCAATGAATACAAAACTACAATGTGATTCTCCAAATTCGATCTTCCTCTTTCCTTCAAACTCTCAATTTCAGTTTAGCTTGCTTTTCTAGAAATATCCCATTAGATCGAATCAACTCATGACCATTGGCAACATCCTAAGATAGCAAACACTAAATAGAAATCTTGAGAATAAGTAAGAGTCATGATGGGACTAAAAATTGAGGAACTCTTTTCCTCAAGAGTCTCACACAGCATAAAAGTTGAGATCAAACTTTTTGCCACTTTTATTGGTCGTCTTATGCATACGTAGTATGAAATACGTATTACGGTATTAACTCATTTCCCATTGAGCGTATGTCTACACCTTTCAATACCGTACATATGATAGTTCAAACATATTCAATATCTAACTTGAGTTCACGTATCTACTCATTCACAAAATTTATCAGAACTCACATCTGGCATCATAGACAGATAAAGTAAAATATGTGGGGTATTTTACTTTCGAACATAATAAATATCATGCCCCCATCTTAACACTCAGTTAAGGCGACATACGTATTTTAAGCTTGAGCTCTCGATTATCACCTAGATAATAAGCTTAAAAACAGTCTCATCTCTATTTATCACACAGTAAATAGAGGCGATTACCCGTGTGAGTGGGCTAATCTTATATCTGTCCGACATACTTTCTCAACTCAAAGTAATGCACTGAGTATTAAGATGCATAAAGATCAAAACAAATATTCATAGGCATTAATGATGAAAAACACAAATTCATCAAATATGAACACTTTAGGGAAATTACAATCCAGTACATCAAACTTTACGCAACCCTAGAGATTTCATATTGCCACAAAACACATCTCTAGGTATTGGCTTTGTCATAGGATCTACTACCATTCTATGCATAATATGTACTGTAAGTTCACATCTTTTCGTACAATCATATCTTTGACAAAATTATACTTGGTATCTATGTGTTTGGTCTTGCCATGATATTTTGGATCTTTGGTGTACATTTTTGCTACTTGGCTATCATAGTTAACCAACAATGAATCCACAGCACTTCCAATAACACCTAAATAATCCAATAATCTCTTGAGCCAAACATTTTCTTGTATTGTTGCTGATAATGCCACGAACTCAGTTTCTATCGTGGATAAGGCTATACACTTTTATTTCTTACTGCTCCAACATATGGTGCCATTATTCGGTAAGAAAACAAACCCAGAGGTAGATTTTCTTTCATCTAAATCTCCTCCCTAATCAGCATCAGAATAACCTTAGAGTCGTAGATCCTTTCCTTAATAACTTAGCGTATAATCAGCAGTCCCCTTTAGATACCTCAGTATTCTCTTAACGGCTTTCCAATGTGCTGGACCTGGATTGGATTGGTATCTTCTCACCATTCCAACTGCAAAATATATGTCAGGTTTTGTACACATCATAGCGTACTTCAAGCTCCCAACAGCACTAGCATAAGAAACATGTTTCATTTGTTCCTTCTCTTGTAGAGTCCTTGAACACAGTCTATGGCTCAATCGTTCACCTTTTGCAATAGGAGTGTTTATGGGTTTACAATCTTACATATGAAATCGTTCAAGAACCTTATTTATATATGTTTCTTACGAAAGAGATAACGATCTCTTCGAACGATCTCTTGAAATCTTAACTCCAAGAATGTATGCAGCCTCACCCATATTCTTCATCTCAAAGTTGGAAGATAACCAACTCTTCACAGTATTAACAACTCCATATTGCTTCCGGCAATTAGTATATCATCAACATATAATGATATGATCACAAATTGATCCTTGGATCTTTTGATATATACACAATGATCCTCATCAATCATTGTAAAATCATATGCCATTATGGCATTATGAAAACGTATATACCATTGTCTCGACGACTGCTTAAGGCCATATATCGACCTCAAAAGTCGACATACATTTTCTTCTTAGCAGTTCACTATGAAACCAGCAGGTTATTCCATATATATTTCTTCCTCTAATTCTCTATTGAGAAAAGTAGTATTTACATCCATTTGATGTAACTCAAGATCCATACTAGCCACTATTGCTAGAATAATGTGAATCGAGGTAAATCTCAGTACAGGAGAAAATATTTCTTCATAATCAATTCCTTCCTGTTGGTTATACCCCTTCGCCACAATGTGAGCCTTATGCCTTTCTATTGAGCCATCAGCTTTTCGCTTTATTTTGAGAACCCACTTGTTCCCAATAGCTTTGCGTCCTTCTGAAAGATCAACCAATTCCCAGACTTAGTTTGACTTCATTGACTCAATTTCCTCTTCCATTGCATGAATCCATTTTTCCTTACTAGGGCAATTCAGAGCCTCATGCATATTTCTTGGCTCATCCTCATCTTGTGGAGCAATCATAAAAGTTTCCCCTTCAATGTCAAAATGTTGACGGGGAATACTTTGGCGACTTATTCGCCGTATGAGAGATTGTTTACTTTGCAAATCATTTCCCATTATGCTCCCACTTGGATTAGATAATGATGATGTCGTCTCATCTTGTGCTTGTAATTGAGAATGAGATGAATTCAATTTATCACTTCTCATATTACTCCCACTTGGACGAACTCTATTAATATCATTATCTTAATTCAAGGTTTCAAATAGGGAATAATCTTCACATATTTCGTCCTTCTTAGGAAATTTATCCTCTAAGAATGTCACATCCCGTGATTCAAAATAAGTTATACTCTCACTTTCCTACTCACCAATGAACACATACCATTTCGAGTGTTCGGAGTATCTTACTAAAATACTCTTCTTTCCTTTGGGACCCAATTTCCCAAACTTGTGAGAGGACTCATGAATATAGGCAGCACAACCCCATGGCTTAAGAAAACTTAAGTCCGGTTTTCTACCTGTCCATAATTCATATGGAGTGGAAGTAACTGATTTGGAAGGCACCCGGTTAAGTATATAGGCAGCAGTTAACAACGCATCACTCCAAATAGTGATAGGTAAGTTAGCATGCGCCATCATGGACCTAACCATTTTCAGTAGGGTTCTGTTTCTTCTCTCTGCAACACCATTTTGTTGAGGAATATATGGAATAGACAACTGTCTTTCTATTCCTTTTTCATCACATAATTTTCTAAACTCATCAGATAAATATTCTCGACCTCAATCGGATCTCAATGCTTTTATTTTCTTGTCTAATTGATTTTCTTCCAAGTTCATAAACCTTTTGAAACAACTTATTGCTTCAGATTTATGAGAAATCAATTAGACATATCCGAATCGAGTATAATCATCTATAAAAGTGATGAAATAAACAGCCCCATGCCTTCTTCTCACATTTATTGGACCACATACGTCAGAATGGATTAAATGCAGATGAAATTCAGCTCTTTTACCATTTCCAAACGCTTTCCTTGTTATTTTCCCTACTAGGCAATGTTCACATATAGGCAAATCGACTTTTTCAATATTGCCCAATAAGCCCTCTTTGACCAGTTTATTCATATGTTGTTGGCCAATATGACCAAGTTTAGCATGCCACATAATCACATCATTATCATATGAAGTAGAAGACGTGAAATAAGGGAATAACAAATATTGACATCACCACAGTCAACATTTAGTACAATAAAACCATCCATAAAATAACCATAACCATAATAGTTTGTATTCAAATATAAATTTACACAGCTATTACGGAAGTTCACACTAAAACCAAGCTTAACCAACACCAAAATAGACATTTAAATTTCGACGAATCTCCAGAGCATATAGAACATCATGTAGGAACAAAGTGCGTCCACCACGCATGTTCAATTGGCAGGTGCCAATCCCTTTAACTTCAGCTCTGAAGTTATTTCCTACATATATCCACTTAGTTCCAGTTGGTATCGTCGGAATTCCACGAAGGATTCTCTATCCTTCGCTATATAGTATGTCGCTCCTGAATTTACAGTCCACAAAGGATTGAATTCAGCCAATAATACAGAATTTGACACATAAGCAAAGTTCTCAAATGTACAAGTGGTGTTTACCTTTTTCGGCTCACAACAGTTGCAAGCATAGTGACATTTCTTGTCACAATTATAACACCTCACCCTTGACACTTTCTTTACTTGAGGACGTTTTCCTCTCTTGTGTTGGTTAACTCTTGATCTCTTGCAATAAGGACTTAATCCTTTGCATTCTCACATATTGAATGAATCAATACGATTGCGCCTAGAGCCCAAAGCCCTTTCTGAGCTAGAATCAGCATTGCAAATATCTATTTTCGGCTCAAATGCCATTAGGCAGTCCTCTGCTAACTCAAGGTGACGCACAACATCCTCAAGATCTTCCATAATATGGTCAAGAGCTTCTAGTGCTTCTTGCTTTTCCAGCACATATTAAATCTTCATATTCAATATTTCACAATTGTTGCCGTTGATATCAGCAATTACATTCTTAGTTGCTGAAACCATCGATCTAAACACATCAGACATATATGCACGAATAATTAATGCCTATCATTTATGCATCCACTTTGCACAGACCCATCATATCAATGAATAATTTTAAGCAAGGTTTTAGAATCAAAAGATCACTATGTTTCCAATCATCTTCCAAAAATCCTAACTTAAAACTATTATTAATATAATTGTCTTATGCAAAATAAATTCTATGAAGTTACAAAAACTTCTATGAACTACCTACAGTAGTCAACAATTAACAGAAAGCAAATAATATTTGACATCCAATAGAATAATAATGCTTTCACATAATACAACTATCCATTACACTAAGCAATATATACAAAGAAAAATATCAACATAGAAAGAGAAATTCACACCCAAAAACATCTCAAACTAATCTAAGAAATAAACAGGGAATGTCCCTTCTAATCTATCAGTCAAAATATCTTAGAAATTTGAAGGCACATTTGCCAACCATGGAAAAACTTTTGGAGAGCTTTCATGTCGCCTCCAAGGCGCATTCGCTTTGCGCCATGTGGCGCTCAATCTAAGGGTTGAAGTTTTGGTTAACTTAATCCTATAGTACTCTCTAACAAAAGCTACCACTAGCCTCCTATAACCCGGGACCACGTTGACCTCCCATAGCCGATCTAACACTGCTTGCCATTCAGGTGAAAGAGTGTTCATTAAAGCCAGCACCTTCTCAAAATCCGGCATAAGATAACCATTCCAGATGATTTCCCGTATCATCTGATTGACCCTGACCACATGTGATACTAAATCACTGTCATGCCACCGTTAATTAGCTAACTCTGTCATCAGCCTTTTAAGTCTTACACTTCCCTCGTCCGTTCTTGGGATTGCAGGTATCCGTGCATAACGCATCATAGTTCCTGCAACAAATGCAGAACTAAAAAAGAATTACTTATAATCCATAATGTACATAAGGGAAAATACATAATTTTTCATGATTCATGCAACAAATGCAGAATAAACAATGGATTATTTATAACCCACATAGACATAATTGAAAAAGAAATAGATTTTTTTTTTGGGTAAACGGTCAACGGTCAACAGTCAACGACCGTCGGTCAACGGTCAACGGCCAACGGTCATCGGTCAACGGGTCAATGGGCGGCGGGTCGGACCGGTCGAACCGGTCGGGTCGGTCGGGCCGGTCGGGCCGGGTCGGACGAACCGACCCAGCACGTGCCTCGCACGCGCCAGCGATCGGTCGGATCTCGGGTCGGGTCGGTTCGCCGATCAGGTCGAGTCGCCGGCCGGTGACTAGTCGGCCAACGGTCATCGGCGATGACGTCATCGATGACATCATCCCAGCAGTTACCGACCGTTGGGTGACATCACGGTGACATCAGCACACGTTGGTTTGCCAACCGGCGCATGCCGGTTTGCCGGCCGGCGGCGCGCAAGTGCCGATTCGCCGACCGGCGCGTGTGGCACACGCGCTAGCCGAGCCAGCGCTTCAGGCGTGTGGCGCCCACGCGCAGCGGCTTCTGGCCGCGCGTGTGGGCGCGTCCGGCGTCTCCCGATGGCGTTCGACCCATTGACGGACTCGTCTCGACAAGCTCTTTCACCCTATGCCTTCAGAAATTGATTTCGACTTATAGAAACTCGAAAACATGGATGAACAGTGCTCGGGTGTCGGGATTTTTCGTCTCGATTCGTGTCAGCCGATTATTTTCGCGAAAAATCAATCAAAAATCATTCATAAACATGAAAGGGGTCGGGAAAATATGAACTAGGGCTCTGATACCAATGTTGGGAATATCGGATTCCCAAAAACCAGATTCGACACTAAATCGAACCCCTAAAACGAATGTGGAAGACAAACCCGGGAAAAACATGTATCACCCATCCTAAAGCACACCACGGAATCGAGCGTACCTTGTTAGCCACAGATTAAACATCAATGCCGATAAAAGGAAGAGAAAACTGATCCCATTCGATTTGATGACGTCAATTAGCCTTGAAGGGAAGACGGCGTCGCCTTTAGCGCTTGTTTTTCTTTTGGAGGGAGAAAGGGAGAGGAACGTACGTACAAATGCCAAAAGGTACGTCCTCCCTCTCTTTTCTCCCTTATATACGTCCCCTCCAAAATAAAAATCGTGCCCCTTCATCATATCCCTCCATCCATGGGACTTAATCTTGTGGGCCGAGCTTTTAGGCCCAACATGGGCGGACGGGCCAACTTAGGCTCATCACATAAAACCATCAGTTTCTAAATCCATGTGCTTTCAACTCCTGCTATTATATTATCATAACAATTGTTCCTGGATTAGATTATTTCAAATGCAAGCATCAAACAATAAAAGCAAGAACATCCACAAAATCATAGAACCATACCTGGGGCTACCTTTTGAACACAACAATATGTAGGACAGTGTTACCATCTTCGTCTTTCTAATTCAAGATTTTTGTCAGATCGACTTGCCTAAGCCATCCAACAAAACCTTGAATGCTCTGAGGCTGTGGTTTTTTATGGTAACATAAACCGTAGTCTCGCATTGGTTTGTCAAATCTTCAATGGAAGAGCAAGTGCATAGGAACTCAGCTAAGAGCTCTAGCTCACTCTCTCCTTCTCCCTTAGTGACATAGTGGAAAGGGGTGATCCCATGTCGCCCTCTGACTCAGATCAACTCGAGATCGAGGGTCACCAATGCCCTCATAGTGCGATAATCGCCATTTTGTAATGCCAAGTGCATGGGGTTGTAACCCTTTAGATTCAATTGTTTAGTGAACAACAGCTTTAAGATGGCCATCTCCATTGCCACTTGCATTTGCCTAGTGGCTATAGCAATATGTAGAGGAGTATTTAGGTAAGGGTCCTTAGATATACCATCCAAGTGTTTTGGCTCCTTCACAATGAACCTATGGAGCTCACCAAGGTTGTCATTTTCTATTGCTTGCTAAAGCCAAGGGTTCATTGTTCAAGGAGGGACACATAGGAGAAGGAGAGAATTACCAAAAAAGTCTTAAATCTATTGCAGTTGCGCCAATTCAGTCTTAAACTTTTTTTTTTTTTTTGCCAATTTAGTCCTAAACCTTATACAATTGTGCAAATTCAGTCCATCAGGCCAAAATTGGCTGGCTGGTGCTGACGTGGACACCAGTCGGGGATAGCTGGCCGGCGAAGGATTTTTGAATTTTTTTTGAATTTTTTGAATTTTTGAATTTTTTATTTTTCCTTAGCTTCTTCTTCCTATGACCTCACTGGCCACTAGCGAAGGCAAGCCTCGCCCAGCCAAGGCGAGGCTGTCGTTGCCCAGCCATTGGTAAAGGCGAGCCTCACCGGCGGCGGCGGCCTCGCCAGCCACCGGCGAGGCTCGACCTCACCATGGCTGGGCGAGGCCGGCCTCACCTTGGCCGGGCAACGGCGGCCTCGCCGTCACTGGGCAAGGCTCGCCCCCACCGGCCACTAGCGAAGGCAAACCTCGCCCAGCGACGGTGAGGCTGTTGTCGCCAGATCTAGCGAGGCTTGACCTCGCCATGGCTGGGCGAGGCCGAGCCTTGTTTTGGCTGGGCAACGGCTGCCTCCCTCGTTGGGCAAGGCTCACCTTCGCCAGTGGCCAGCGAGGCTGACCTCGCCAGCCCTTGCCTCTAGCCAGCCGACACTGGCTAGAGGAAGAAGAAACTGGAAAAAATAAATGAATAAATAAATAAAATGGAAAAAAATTAAAAAATCCTTCGCCGGCCAACTGTCCCCGGTCGGCATCCACGTCAGTGCTAGCCGACCAATTTTGGGCGAATGGACTGAATTGGCACAATTGTAAAAGGTTTAGGACTAAATTGGCAACAAAAAAAAAAATTGTTTAGGACTGAATTTGCACAATTATAATAGTTTTAAGACTTTTTTGGTAATTCTCCCTAGGAGAAGAGGTGTTTTGCTCGTTGATGATGGCTAAAAGTAAGAGTAGCGAGCATGCAAAGTCATAAATAGTGCCGTAGTCAACCAAAATATAATTTGGTGAGTCATTGTTTATGATTTATCCCATTGGAACTACTCAATTATTTGGGTGGTCTTTCTTCTCGACTAGTTGAAGTCGTGAGGAGTAGCAGCTGAGGCCGTCTCTGAGGCTGTCTCGATGCATCACGGCTGTAGTCATTGTTTATGATTAATTTTGGGGAGGGTTTAAATATCTTATGTTAAAAATCTCATATCTCACGAGTATTAAAACTCAACCTTTAGTCATAAAAAAACATATGATAAGTGTCGCGACCTACCCCTTGGAAAAAGGGAATAGGTTTAGAGATATTGCCTAAAGAACGAGCCTACAACCTAGGACCAGGCATGCGCTCTTCCAAGCCCATACCTCGCATGACATTAGGATATTTATAAGAATTTTATAATAAAGAGTCACTATTAGCCTATTAAGGTTGGCTAGGAACCAAATGATGCATAAAAGTGTACTTCACTTCTTACCTAATTAAAAAATCTAGGGTTGGGAACTTGATTACACTATTTAACTAATTAATGCCATTTCGAAACCTAATCTTGTTCATTTAAAAAAAAAATTACCAGGCAATTTAGATTAATTTTAGACTAATCAACTAATACATGAAGTGATTATGTAGATGTGCAATCATTGAAATAACAATCAGCAGCCAAAGAAATGGTTAAATAAATTGCATGGGAGAGCAAAGATTTAACACTAAAGAAAAAATAAATGTTAATCCTAACTAGACTAAAGGAAAGCCAAAATCACCATATTAATATTGCGCAATCAAGGACATTTGTCTCTAAGGACAATTGAAACACTAAGGTAGAGTCCTAAAGGCTTGGTCAACCTTGAACACAATCATGTATTGACAGGCTTCTATAGCCCGAAATTCTAATTTTTTAAACTTTTCAAAGAGTTTTAATTTTCTTTGGAACTTTTTGGTTTTTAAATTATCTTATGAATTTTCGGCCTTTCCAACATTTTAGAATTTTTATATTTTCAAAAGAAATTATGAATTATTTTATATTTTAATATTTTTCGAATTTTAATTTTCTGGAAATTTCTTATTTGATTTTTTAAAAATATTTTTCTGAACATTCTATATGCAATGACCTTCTCAAATTTCTAATTTTTCATTGATTTTCGAATTTTCTAGATTTTTTATTATTTCCTAAAGTTTTACAATTTTTTAATCATTTTCTAAATTTTTAATTTTTATATATTTTTTCGAATTTATTTATTTATTTATTATTATTACACTCGGGGCAAGGGTTCAGATTGGGCTTTACCCCATCCGACCATTGACCCACTCAAATCCGGATTCGACCTAGTCGGCTTAAAATATGAAAGAAGATTTTCATTTTTTTTAGTTTTTTAATGATTTTTTTACTTTTCTTTTTTTTTTCTCTTTTGTCTTCTTCACTGTTTCGTCTTTTTACCCTGTACCATCTTCTTCTTCACGCCTTCTTCACCGACCGTCTCCCTCCATCTGTCTGCAATTTATTTCCAGAAACTAAAACTCTCCACTCCAACGCTTCTCTGGCCGCCGACTGATATTCTACACCGGGCGTCGACAACGAACGTCCAGCTACAACACCTGATCTGGCCCACTGACCTGGCACAACGGCGCCGCCTCGATCAAGCCGAGCATAATGCTCCGCCCTCGTCCGACCGGCGGCGACTCGATGGCCACGAGAGCCGCCGCCCGTGCCTCGGAACAAAAGAGATCTGCGGCCTTCGTGGGTCGTCGCCACAAGAGCGGCCGCGCGTCGAGGGGCGTCGGCTACGTCTGGGAAGCTAAAAAATCGCAGGAAAACCTCGACTAGGTAGGACGGTGCCTAGACGACTCGATTCCTGTTCAAAACAACGAAACAAGATTGGATCTCGTTCAGACATTTTACCGAACGGGTGGAGTGCTCTATCAAAAACGAAAGACTCCCGGCCCCAACGGGACCGGGATCTGCGTCAGGACTCTCGACAGCCAAACCGGGACACGCACGAGGACCTAACAAGAGACGGACGGTGGCCGGAGCTCGCGTGAGCCGAACGGCCGCGAGCTCCCGCCCGGTATGCCCGAAAATACGGCAAAAGAGGGTTTGGGCTTCCAGGTTTAAATATAGGACGCCGGCTAGAGGCTCCTCGTTCTCGGCCCTCTAGACTCCCTCCGCTCTCCCCAAAAAAATCCCCCGCCCTTTAACGCCGCCTCCTCTCCTTTTCAGCTCTTACCCCCCTTGTTTTTTTAGCGACGACAGCTGCCTTTCGCAGACCCGCACCGCACGACATTCTCGGTCGAGCGTCGCGCGCAGCCTCACTTCCGTCCGTCCGTCCTCGCCTCTGTCCTTCTGTCCTTTTCTTCCCGTTTGTCGCGAAGCAAGCGGCCGACGGCGGGGAAGGAGAAGAGAAGAGGAGAGAGCCGGGCCGGGGAGAAATATAAAGAAGAAGTGGGCTGGGCCAGCTCACATGGGGGAAAAGAAAAGGGAAATGAAGGAGGTACTGGGCTAAGGCTGGCCCTAGCCCCGCCCGGATGCTTTCTCTTCTTTTCTTTCTTTTAATTAAAAAAAAATTATTATTTTTTTAATTTTTTGCTTTAATTTTTAATTTTATTTTTTTAATACTAGTAATACTAATGCTCCTAATGTCTATATGTGATGCAATTTAATGAAAACACAATGCATGTTAAGGAAAACTATTTAGTTTACTCTTTACTTCTTTTTTTTTTAGAGACCAATTCTTTATTTTCTACGCGACTAAGTTCTAAGTGAAAAAAGAAAAATTTAGGCGTTAACAAAAGGAAGATGATAGTAAAAGAATTAACTGCACAAAAATCTCACTTAGTGAACTCTTTCAACAAGATGGTGGCTCGGGTGCAATGAACAAAATGCCAATGGCACCAACTTTACATGCTCAAAATTACGGGGCAAGTACATTAGATGATTATCATGCATACCATAAAGAGCCACTATCGTGTTCAGGGAGCAGCACATTTCGGTAGCAAAGGAAACTGCAACTTCAGGCTCTACATTAACTGAACTGAAATAAATCAACATAAACTATTCAAGTAACATAAAAAGTTTTGTACACTGATGAGTTTTAGATGCATTCCTTTCTCTAATTGAAGATGAGATTTGTGTCCAAGAATTTCAAGAAGTTTCACCATCTGCTTTTTGATTTACACGGACGTAAATCTATTCCCCCTCCATATGATTCAAACTAAAGTCAGCAGGATTGAGTTGTTGTCCTAATATTTATGTTGAGTAGGGCTTTCAGAACCTGTACCTTATAGAGAAGACAATTGATGTTGTTGATTCGTAAAATTAGGTCCATTGGCAAATTTGAAGTCACCATGCAAACGTTCGTGAAAAACAAACATTTCAATTACCAGTAGAATCGATTTTCCAAAAACAAGAAGTATCTCCATTTTTTGCACCATCTGTGCCTTGTAGCTTCTTCTGTGTAAAACGTGTCTGGCCTTTTAATATGAAGCGAAACAGAGAGAGCAGGCGGAGATCGCAGCTCTATGCATGGAACTGTGTGTGGCATGATTTGTTTAATAGCCTATTCGATTCGAAATATTCGTCTGCTGCCTTCATGCTGACAGCATGTGGAGGTCGCAGCTCTATGCATGGAGCTGTGGGTGGATATGTATTCGATATATTCGTCTGCCTTTATGTTAATCAATCATCGTAACATCAATTGTTAATTGACCATAAACGGAAAAAGGAAAGGGCGATGAGAGCATGTTAATGTTAGAATCTTTAAAAATTAAACACCCCTTCATTTAACAATTTTAAGTTTTTACAACATTTAATAGTGGTCCCAATAAATCTTTCGTATATCGAATAGAAAGTAGTGAATTCAAATCTTTACAGACCTTTATTTGTCTCATTTATTATATACTTATATGCTTAAACATAGCCAAAGATTCAGCCTACACGTGAGAGGGATTAGTAGAAAATTATTAAGTATTGACCATGCCTTTACCTAACAGATTAATCTTTTTACGTAACAATATAGGTTGTGTTGACTGTGAGCTAGACTTTTGGCGGGACTTGGCTCTGTGGTATGAGCCCAATGACTTCTCATAAAATAAAATGATATCAACTATGAAACGTGCATGTGCTAGGCTCCGCTCATTAAAATCTGCTCAAATCAAAGTGTTTCTCGAGATGAAGTCGCCACAAGGCAAGTAATCCAAGCCTGCTCATTTCATCCATGAATTCAGCAAAGACTAAATTAATAGGACCATATAAACTCCTAATTTAAAGCTAACTATCGCTGCCTTGTCCTTTTGTTACCACATTTGTGGGAGGAAAATGGCGACCAAGCGTTCGGCAAGTCGAAGCAATTCTTCTTTTATGATCCCAAAACGAAGATTTAAACTAAGCATCTTACCAGGTGGAGCCTCCTTCGCGGAGCAGTAACTGTCGAAACCATGTGTCTTGTAATTGCATTGTCGTGCTATGCCACCAAAGCAAAGCAACGATTGATGATTCAAAAATGACTTATGTCTGGAGTCAAAGCGATAGAATCAACTAGCTCTGTCTGACAGGGTTGCTTTCTGCTGGTATTCTGGAAAATGCAGTAGCCCTGGTATAATGTGATTGTTTACTGAGAATGGCTGGTGCAAATGTATGAACTTTCAATAACTTGCCTCTGATTTTATGGGCTTTTCCGTGCGGCCGTGCCAATATTTACTATGTTTCACATGCTCATGAATCGGTATAAATGTAAACAGAGTCGCTTGTTTCAGAGAGTTCCATGAATTTGCTGCAAGATTCCCCGTTTGAATGGACATTTGAACCTGAAAGATTTCATTATAGGTGGACATCACTTTTTCCATTGCATGTATGTATCAAATATCAACAAGCAAATCTCCTAGCTTATAGATTTAGGGGAGATGCTTTTCTATCCTGGGATCAAGTGCTGGTTGAGCAGAAAAGGGTAGGTAAATCGCCGATTAGGACGTGAAAATTGAGCCGAGAGAAATCTAGGTGGGGACAACAAAAGAGTACCGTGAGAAAATTGAGCCGAGGGCCAACCATTCGATGAACCAATTTCAGCGGTCCAAGGTAATGGGATATCCTGTTTATCCAAAGGCTTCATATTCGAGCGGAAAGGATTTCGAAGAGTTCGACGGGCATAAACAGTATGCTGGTCTCTACAAAAGGCGTGGATGTGATGGGTGAAATTATTATGACAGACCGAATGTCGACATGGTGGAGCCTGTCCTGGAGATCACCGCCAAGAATTGTGACCATTTCCATTGTCTCGGAGAGTTCCATGAATTCCCTGCAGGGTTCCTTATTTAATGGATTTTTTTAACCCTGAAAGGTTTTCTTGCAGATGTAGATCATCTTTTTCACTGCACGTATATTTCCACGAATCGACAAGCAAACCTCTTAGCTTGTAGATTGAACGGAGATGCTTTTTATTTTTGTGGGGCCAAGTGCATGTTAAGGGGATAAAAGCAGGTGAAGCCCCGATTAGAACGTGACATAAAATGTGAAATCTGTTAAGGCGGCGATTTTCATGGATTGATGATCGTGCTGAGCAAGCCAAATTCATGTCATCCTCAATAACGACAGCCAGAAAACATCTGACGCTTCTATAATTGTCGTTGATAAGGCTGTCGTTGAGCCTCAAGAACTAGAAGTGGAAGTTTTTGAATTCCATCTTTAAGAACTGGAGGATTTGGGGGATTTTGAGCTTGAGGAAGAATCTCAGGGGAGTGTGTCTTCCATGACGATGGAGAGAAAATTTAAGAGAAAAGCCCCTCCCATGTTGATCTGAAATTTAAATACAAATGAGATTTTGGCGGAGAAATTGGTAGCGATAGAAAATGGAAAGATGGACAGAAGAACAAAATTTGATTTCATTATGACAGGCAATTGGAAAAATCAATTGATGGATCGATCATGCAAGTTCGGTTGCGATCTTATCTTAAAGGATGAAATTTTGATTGATTCTGTAGATATGGTTACAAATCCAAGAGGATTTTAACACATGCTTTATTGGATAAACTGACATTTCAAGAGCTTAAGATTGAGCTTTTATTTCTAATAAAGGGAGAATGATGCTGGACGCCTTAAGTTTGGATTTACGTCTTTTACTTGATGAATTTAGGATAGTGAAATCTGATATTTCCTTCTTTACGTAATTTGGCTAAGGATATTCACTTAGTATATAATATATGAGTTTATTATTTCTATCATTTTAGTATTTTTAAATGAGTTGATATATATATCGGAAGATACCATAGGATCGAGTTGGTTTTTAAGGTTTAGCTAGGCTTTTGTTATATTCTCGGTTCTTTTTTCTCGGTTACTTTATCTAGTAACAACTCTTAGAGAAGGGGTTGCAAATGTATTAACTTGTTATGTTTTACAGGATCATGCAATTTGCCTCTTTCTAGAAATAAAAAAACCAAAGAGATTTCCGTCTACGCATTTTATGCAGGTACCCTTCGGGCATTCATGTTTGCAAGTTGCAACTTAGTGCTTTTTGTTTCCACCGCATCAAAGTTGAATCAGGAAAATAAAGCTATTCGAAGTCTCGACTTCAAGCAAAGAGAAAAGTCCTCTTGTGATCAAGGGACTAATAGATGAGTCCATTACATGCAACAAATAAGAAAGAGTCTAGTTCTTGCCAACCTCAAGACTAGAAACATAGATTTTATTCCACACGTGAGAAGAATACTGTAGAGCAAATAATACTCGCCAACTATTTCCGATCCTTCAATTTGAGGAAGTTGCCGACGCGTCTCCCTGTGGCAAACTTTTGGAGTTTTCTTTGGTATATGTAGTTGGTCGACGAAAGGAACAAGGGGACCACCAACACGAGAAGCAGAAAGCTCTTGTGAATACCCCCTATGCGGGCTCCTGCGAACTTATCGGGTTCCGGGAATTCGATCATAAGGGTAAAAAAGTAGGCAATACCAACTAATGCCGTTAGAACGTAAACCACCAGAGTGAGAGGCAATAGGGGAAGAGCGGTGATCCAGATCACGATGAGGGAGGCCATGAAAACCGTACTGTTGAGGACCATGAACCGGTAGAGTTTCGAGCCAGTCAGGACAGTGTTTCCGGCTTCGTGTGGTTTTTCAACAGCAATGGCGCTGGAATTGGCAGAAACGACAGTGGACTTGGCTGGATAATTTGGAGAGCTATCCCCCCAGTATCCTCCTGGAGGACTGAGTGCGGCTTGGTAAGTGGCAGTTGCCATTAAAGTGGCCACTGCAAGGACTATATTGAGAGCAGACTCATCTTGGAGGATGGGCAAAGATTTGAACCTCTCAAAGATAGTTAATTCCTTGCTTAATAACTTTGATAGAGAGAGGCCGGGAGTAGGAGGTCCTCCCACGTGTCCTCCACAGCATAACAACTTCACAATATTCTGGAAGATTTTCATTGCCGTCTTCACATTTATTTTGATGTTCTCAACCCTCCACTTTCTGATCTAGAAGAAATGCAAGGGGCAAAATGAAATGTATATCCCTTGAATTATAACTACTGCTTTGTCACTAGCTTTACTATTTTGAACAAGATAACTTTCTTACAGCACTAACTTAAGGGACAAATTTTTCTTCGTCCACTTGTGTGTCATAACTTCTAAAAAAATATTCATTTAAGTGCCATTACTTTTAATCAATTACTTGAATGCCATGACTTAAAAAAATTGTTCACAGAAGTGTCAGAAATCCGATGAGGTAAGGCACTCATAGTGGGCCTTTTTAAAAAAAATTATAATACTTAAGTGATTGATTGAAAATTTATATAGGATTCAAGTGATCGAAAAAAAAGAAGTCATATCACTCAAATAAATGCCATACGAAAGTTATGATACTCAAGTAATCCCAAAAAAAAGTTTACTAAACCTTATTTATTAAATGCAATCATTTTAACCCAAGTAATGAAATCCCAGATGTTTTCAAAAAGTGCCATTTAGTCATCTTACCCAAAATTATTTACGTGATAGTTAGGAATTGCCCTGTGAATTGTAACATAGGTGAATCCACAAACGTGCTAATCCGATTGACCAAGATTTTCCACAAAATTTAGAACTTGATCAAGTCAATTGAAAGAATTAAGAATCAATTTCATTTTGCACAAAAATCCATTTGCAATGAAGAGAAAGACTACCTTAGACATGAATGTTTATGTCCTTTATGCATAAGATTCACCTAATTGAAGAGTAATTTTTTTTCGTCCACACGGTTGTGTTGTATTGTCCATGTTAGCTTCCATTTCACTAGCTTCTATCTCATACAATATGTTCGATGGACTGATTTCGAAAGGAGGAAAAAGATTTTACTTATCAATAGGAAAAACAGAATATTGGAAATGGATGAATTAAGTTACTATTGTGTGAGGTAGGAGTGTATCACGATGGAAAGAGTTGGAAGAGAAGTATTCATCCAAAACCACCCAACTTAGAGAGATCTAGAGCTCGCTAGAAACTGAGTCTTGTAGGGGTCTGAAGGGAAATGATTTTAATTTTACATTTTCTCACCACTGTCTAAACTGTAAGCTAGGTGATCTTAATATGACTCATTTCTTTCCCTTTCAATTTTCCTATATCCTCCAACCAAAACAGTATTAGGCCAATCAAAATGAACTCAAATTAGAAGCATCACGAGCTTAAAATAGTTTTACCACTAGCAACTTTTGAAATGTAGGGGCTTGTTTTAATAAATCTGAAAAAAAACAAGCCTAGATAATCTTAGGCGTTGAAAATAGAAGTAAAACATTGTTTGATAGAGAGAGGTGGCAAGTAGGAGATCTTACCACAGATCCTTCAATGCCTAACCTCTTCTCATAATCTTGCAAGATTTCCAGAGCAGTCTTACCCTGAAAGTTCTTCACATCTAAATCGGTATATGCAAGCAACGCTAGTATGATCTGGAAGAAATGCAAAGGGAACAAAATGAAGTATGTATCCCTTCAATTTCAATAAAGTGATGCAACGACTGATGTCCCATGGGAATGAGTTTATGAAACCTTATTTATCAAATGCAATCATTTCAACCCATGTAATGAAGCCCCAAATGTTTCAAAAAGTGCAATTTAGTCATCTTGCTCGAAATTATTACGTGATAACTAGGATTTGCCCGTGTGAATTTTAACATGGGCGAATTCATAAAAGTGCTAACGCGATTGACTATGATGTTTCATGAAAATTTAGGACTTGACCAAGTCAACTGAACGGTTTCATGTTGTACATGAGTCCTTTTGCTATGAAGAGAACGATTATCATAGACGTGTGTTTATATCCTTTATGCATAAGATTTAACTAATAGGGAGTAATTTTCCCATCCACAAATTGATTATTTATGATTGTGTTGCATTGTCCTTGTTAGCTTCCATTTCACTAGCTTCTATCTCATAAATATGTTCAATGGACTGATTTTGAAAGGAGGAAAGAGGCCTTGCTAATGAATAAGGAAAAACAAAATACTAGGAAAGGATGAATTAAAATACTTTTGCGTAAGGTAGGAGTGTATTATGATGGAAAGAGTTGGAAGAGAAGTATTCATACAAAACCATCCAACTTAGAGAGATCTAGAGCTCACTAAAAACTGAGTTTTATGGGGGTCCAAGAGAAAGGATTTTAATCGGACATTTTCTCGCCACCATCTAAACTGCAAACAAGGTGATCTCTATATCACTCCTTTTCTTCCCTTCCAATTTCTCTATATCCTCCAACCAAAACAGAGTCAGGCCAATCAAAATGATTACAAATTAGAAGCATCACGAGCTGAAAAGAGTTTTACCAGTAGCAGCTGTTGAAATGAAACTATGGGATTGTTTTGATAAATCTGAAAAACAAGCGCTAGCATGGGTAATCTTAGGCGTTGAAAATAGAAGTAAAAAAATGTTTGATAATAGCTAAAAATACATCACTGAATATCCTTAATTCTTGCCAAACATGGAAATGTGATTACTATTGATAGGTTTTAACAATATAATTGTGAAGATTCTAATTACTATTCACTACACGGATCACTAGTTTAAGTGAGTATTTTGACTATATTGAGTCTTTTAAGTCAAATACTGATTATCTTACCAGTTTAATATTATTCAGTGTTAAATTTTCTATCCAACGCTAATTGGGTTTTCATAGAGGCCCATATGTGACTATTAAATTAAACAAAATAATAAAACGTAACCTACCTACTAATATTATCATTATCTTAATATGAGTATCTGCCTTTTTTAATTAAAAAAAAAAAAAAAAGAACTACTTCTTGATCTAATTTTTCCATCCCATCTGAATGGCATAAAAATTTTATCATACATTTTATCGAGTAATTTGAAGAGATATAAAATGATTAGAGTAATCACCAAGTAAACAAGAATGGATCCACATGCAAAAACTGGATTCAATATGAGAGTGGAGCCTACACTCTCGTGATGTCCATCCCTCCTAATCCCTTTGCTTCTCTCCATAAAAAACAAACAAACAAACGAGGTGACCCCGTTCAGATCTCCCCTCTTTGAATGTTTCTGACATAATGTATTTTCAACTCCTGGTATTTTATTATCATAACATTTGTTCCGGGACTAGAGATTGTCAAATTCAAGGATCAAATAATAAAAGCACAAACAACCAAGAAATCGATGAACTATACCTCTTTTTGCAGCTCTCCAGATATAGCAATGTGCATGACGGTGTTACCATCTTGGTCTTTCCAATTCAAAACTTTTTTCATATGGACTCGTTTAAGCCATCCAAACAAAACCTTGAATGCTTTGAGATTGCGGTTCTTAATGGCAATGTGAACCGCAGTCTCGCATCGGCTCGTCAAGTCTTCAATAGATGATTCGCAAGCACAAAGGAATTCAGCTAGAAGCTCCAGCTCTTTGTCTCCCTCTTTTTCGGCAACATAATGCAAAGGGGTAATCCCACCTCGTCCGTAGACTCGGATCAACTCAGGGTTAAAGTTCATCAGTGCCCTCACAGTTTGGTATTGTTCATGTTGCAAAGCCAAGTGCATGGAGCTATAACCCTCCGGATTTAGCTTCTGAGCCAATGAAGGCATCAAGATGGCCACCTCCATGGCCACTTGGGTTTTTCCAGCAGCCGCAGCAAGATGTAGAGGAGTATTTGGGAAGGGGTCCTCAGACACGCGATCTAAGAGCTTTCGCTCCTCCACAATTAAGTTATGTAGCTCATCAACATCATCATTTGCTATTGCTTGATGAAGCTGAGACTCCCGAGCCTCTTTTTCGTCTTTCTCAAGCAGACCCCTGGCCATCGTGTTAATAGGGAAATGTAGTAGCAGAAGAGGGGGTTTGTTGGGTGATGTGATCGATGGAAGTGGTGAACTTGCAAAATCATATATTATATGGTGCCATGGTCAAGGAATATTGACTTAGCTGAGTCAACAAGTGTACAGGTGGGCCCAATGATAGGTCGGGGGTGAGTGGGGCCTAACATTTCTTTGACAGCTTAGATTCTAAGGAAATAGTCAGACTTGTAATTTTACACTTCTCTCTTGCTTTCTCACTTTATGGTCTTTCGCTTCTTGTTGTGCTTTGCAAGAATTGCATGACGTGATTTACCGAGAAGGAAAAACTCTACTATGTCATGGCCTGTATATTGAAGTCAAGCTGTAAAGTACTGTATGGTAATACATTTTTTTCTAAAATCCGGATCAAACATTTAATACTATGGTGCCTCGGATGAATTTTATCTAGAAATGTTTTTAATGGAATGTTATTTATATTGGTGATATGTAAGGTGGCATGTTATATTGTGGTTTCGGTTTGATGCTCATAGTCAACCTACATATTTAGACATGATGTTATGTACATGTGTATGGACCGATTCTACTTCAGGGCTTAATTGTAGCTAAAGCGTTTTTCGAGACTTAATTAGAGCAAACTATGATTTTTGTACCTCATCGCCTGGCAAAGTGTGACCATGAAGTCTTTTTGACATGAGCATAAGATGAGGTTGACATATGCTAGCTATGCGATATTACATTGTTTATGATATGGTGCATGTCTTATGATTTTTTGGAATATATGCAATGCTTGTAAAATGAGTAAACGTAAAGCATACTCATTTCTAATGCTGCATTATTCTTAACTTAATCTCATAGGAATGGTGATTTTGTGTTCTTTTTTTTTTTTTTACTTTTTTTCATGTAAATATAAAGCTAATAAAGTTGGAAGCAAAATAAATTGTGCCACTTCCTTCCCATCAAACCCTCAAATCTTTCCAAGGTAATGGAAAATCAGTCACACCTTACTTGTTATTGCTGATCCCAAACTAAAGTAGATAATTTGCAGAATTTAATCATACATTTGAGGTATTAATAGCACTGGACTTGCTTCCTCCTTTATTTGAACAAGTCTATTTATAAACCTACGAGATTTGATGAGATCACTGCCAACTATTGTAAAAATTCTATCAACCCCTCACGCTTCGTCTGATCTTTTTGCCTTGTACTAAACGTGGGCAAATTTAATTGGGTAGGTAAATAAGGACTGAAAAAATTTAAACTCAGAACCCTTTACTCTAATTCTATATGAAATTTGGTAAAATCACTACCAACTATTCTAAAAACTTAAACTATTATATCAATACATGGTTTAATATTTAAATATTCTATCAAACCGTAAGAACAAAATTATCTCCTCAAGCTCAAGACCTCGCATCGGTTCTTGCTTCAATTCAATATATGCAGGCAAGCTCTCTAGTCATTTCTAAAACAGTTATCAAATGAAGATTTTGAGTTTCGAATTTAACATCGAATTAGCTCAAAAATAAAGTTCGTTAAATCATGGGTGCATGACAAATTTGACAATTTATTAATAACTGTGAATTAATGGCGGAATCTTCATCATTACTCCACTCTAATGAAGTTGGCAATTGAGCTTTCCATAATCATATATCAGATGGCTTCACTTATTTTTAATCTCAAAACCTTTTAACTCAAAAGTTCCAAGAATGCTCTCGTGAATAATAACTACGTATTGCAAAACCGTAATGCAAAATTAGTTCACATGGCTACTAGTTTATTTTGACAAGGGGTTAGATATTTAAGCTAAAATAGCTAGTTTCCAATCAGAGTTTATAATTTAAGCTCCATATATAAATGTTAGTAAGTCGTTAAGAGAACTAGTAATTTTGAAATATATTGGTAATTTTGTATAAGAATTGGTGAATATAACCCAATGATAAGTTTGGAAATACATCTTGTGAACTATTGGAACAACCAGTAATTATGTGGTTATCAATAAACGTCGAGTAAACTCTAATAATAGTTAGCAATTGACAAAAGAATAGCTCAAGTGCCAAAACTTAGTACGAGAAGATAATTAAATGTCAAAAGTTAAGAAATCCTACGTAGCAATTTTTTTATTAATATTGCTTGCCTATGTAGCTCGCCGGAGAGTTGACTAAAAACAAAATGCTAAGATGATGTCGTTTTAGCGCATATTTGAATTTTAATATAAATATTAATTAAATTAAATATAAAACAAAATTTAAAGAAAAAAATGGTTGTAAGACATCAAGGCTCAGCCTTCGCCGCCTTCCCCCACCATCACCAATAAGACTTGGCGACCCAACCAACCAATGTTGAGGGCCTACAAGCCTTCGCCCAGATCTGAGGTGAGGGCTCACAGGCCCTCACTCCCATTCGACAAAGGTCACTGGCCCTTGGCTAGGGCCTGCCGACCTCAACCGACCTTTCCCCCACCGTTGCCGGCCCTTCCCAGCGACGGTGGGCTGGCAAATGCTGATGGGGAGGTGACAACAAGGGCTAAGCTCTCGCCTTCTACCTCTTCCTCCTTTAAAAAAAAAAAAAAAAATCAGTATTTTTTTTGCCTCTTATTTGAATTTTAATATAAATATTAATTAAACTAAATTTAAATTATTTAAAAAAAATAAAAAATAGAGATTCCAGGCAGTCGGCGTGGAGCCCTCACCACCGCCTCCTCCCCACCGTTCCCAGGAAGGGCCGGTGACGATGAGGAGCCCTTGTCGCTTGTGATCTCCATCATCTTTTTAAAAAATATATATAGTTTTAAATTTAATTTAATTCAATATCAATTATTTACCTACATCAACAACAAAACGACATTCTTTTTGCACTTGTTTAGCCACGTCAGTGTATAAAATGATGTTATTTTATACTTGCCTCGCTAGAAAATCGCTACGTCAATAGTTTGGTAAAATTTTCTCGCCTTTAGCACTTAACTAATCCATTTGGCTCCGATTTTAGCACTTAAGTGTCACTTTCTTAACTTTGACGCTTAAGTATCCCCTTGTACCAAGTTTTGACACTTCAAAGGTCTGGGTCTCGTTAGTAATTTCATATAACACTTAGTAACATTATCCGTCGGTAAGCTATGCATATAAATATTGGTAAATATTGCAACAATTGGTAATTTCGAAATGATCAAAGAAAAGTAAATAGGTGACTCAAACATTAAGCTAGAATTAGTTGATGACTTAATGGTAGAAAAATGGGCAAGTCACTTAATTAAGGTTGGTAATTTTGAATAAAAGTTAGTACCATTACAAATCTTGGAAGTATACATTAGAAAGTCCAATCCATAAATTTAAGCTGATATGGGATGGTATTTCTACACCCCTCTCATGCATAAGCCTAATGTTGACATTTGGGTTTGAACACGCATATACAAAAGGGATAGTGTGGTTTCATATTTAAATATTCCAACATTTCTTGTCACGCATAAAGTAGGATTTCCTGCTCCAATACCATGTAAGATTTTGTGGGAGTACTCTCAATTATTCTTAAAGTTTAAGTTGATAAATAGAGGGGGACTGCATGAATATAGAGAACATATAGTTTTCATTGTTAAGCAATTTCAAATAATATTTCAACACTCCGTCTCATGTGCAAGTATTGATACTTAAAAAAAAAAAAATCGTCAGTAACTTAATAATATATTACTAGCTAAATAAGCATGCATATAAACGATTTGTGAAAAGAATAATGTCTCTCTTTGTTTTCTAAAAGTCGAAATTGCGATGACTACTTGGAAGACCATAAAGCAAATTGCTGGCCATCGATTAAAAAAAAAAAAAAAAAAGCAAAGTTCTAATGCCGACAAAGATTATTGAGCATGAAAAAGTAATATCCAAATTGTGATGACTACTCTAGGTTTAAAACTATCTCAACCTTGTCACTACTATGTGATTCAAAAAACTAGGATTAAAACTAAACTTGAGACATATGTTACCTTAAACCTATTTTTTTTATCATTGATGCTACAGGGCTGGTAATTTCTGACACAAATTAATATGTTTATGCACGATTATAAGGCGAACTCGAAAGCAACACAAATTGACATGAATTTATTATATGCGAGTTTTATAGCATGGTCAATAAAAATATAGGTGTTTTTCAATTGCACGACTTAACATGATTATAAATCCAATCAAACCACATGAATTTGAGTTGCCAATTATTGTGAAAACATATTATAAGCATTTATAGCAAATAAAAAGTAGTTTATGTGATGTTATTTTTAAATAAATATTTTTCCATATACTGCATATAGAGTAACATATACCTACAAATGGAAATGCTCTGTCATTTACCAGACGACCTTCTTCTATTCTATTTTTTTTCTTCTTTTCTATTTTTCTTTTTTGGGTGTTTGTCTTGGTATATGTCAACTTCTTTTTGTATTTTCACTTTGATATCACATGGAAAACGTTTGTATTATCATGTCTTTATCCCGTTCTTTGTCCGGGAAAAAGGAGAATTCTTGGAGACAAAGGCTGCGTTTGTTTGTATTTCTTTTTTTTTGTTTTTGAACACTTTTTCTGTTTTTTTGTTCCTGGGAACAAAAAAGGAACAGAAACGCGTTTGGATGCGTTTTTGTTCCAAAATTGTTTTTTTGTTCCCAGAAACACATCTGGAACAGAAACAAGAAACAAAAAAAAGTTGTTTCTTGTTTCTGAAACACATTTCAGAAACACTTTCTTTTCTTCTTTATTTTTTCTTTTTCTTTTCTTCTTCTTTTTTCTTTCTTTTTTCTTTGGCCGGTCGCCGGCGTCGGCCGAGGCCGGCGACCGGCCGTAGAGAGCCGGCGACGCCGTCGGGGCCGCGAACTCGCGAGCGTCGCCGCCCCCGGCGAGGCCGGCGTCGCCGGCCCTCGGCGGCTCGGGCTCGCCTTGGTGCGGTGGCCCGGCGAGGCCGAGCCTCGCGGGCCGGCCAGGCGAGGTCGGGCTCGCCGGATCGGGCGAGCTCGAGCTCACCCGGCAAGGCGAGCCCGACCTCGCGCCGGGCGGGCGAGCTCGATCTCGCCCGGATCCGGCGAGGCCGAGCTCGCCCGGCGGCCGGCGAGGCTCGGCGTCGCCGAGCCACCGCCAGGTCGGCGTCGCCGGCGGTGGCCCGGCGACGCCGAGCCTCGCCGCCGGCCGGGCGAGCTCGGCCTCGCCGGATCGGGCGAGCTCGAGCTCGCCCGGCCAAGGCGAGGCCGAGCTGGCCCGGCTACGACGAGGCTCGGCCTCGCCGTGGCCGGGCGAGGCCGCCGGTCCTCGTCGGCCGGTCGCCGGCCATGGCGAGGCCGGCGACCGGCCAAAAAAAAAAAAAAGAAAAAGGAAAATGAAAAATAAAAAATGAAAAAATGAAAAAATGAAAAAATAAAATAAAAATATTAAAAAATAAAAGAAATAAAAAAATTATACAAATTTACCAAACGTGTTTCTGTTTATTTTTTATTCCTGAAACAAGTTTACCAAACACGTTTTTTTGTTCAAAAATTATTCCCGGAACAGAAATACTTTTTTCTATTTCTGTTTCTGGAACAATTTTTAAACGAAACGTTACCAAACGCACCCAAAAAGTGCTTTGCATCCTTGACTAGTTAATAACTTAATAGTATATTCAATCTTGATTACTGGTGATATAAAGGAGGAAGCAGTTCTTCTTTTATGTTCGAAAAACGTTTATGAATTTTTATTTAATCAATCAATCCTTCAAAATTATGAGATAAAGTCACGACTTATATTTATCTTCTAGATAGGCTAATACTTTACTACAATGCTATTGCTGTTCAAATTTATTGTCCCTTTTCTATTGTATTCCTATTGATACTGTCCTTCCTCTCTTTTTTTTCTTTTGTTTCTCCCTTCCCGTGAAACCACCCCCCAAAAAAAAAAAAAGACAAAAAAACCAAAGAATAGCTATTGGGATTTTTAATTTAATTAAACATTCAAATCAATTCATTTTGAAGTCACCACTAATTTATTATTGGTCAATTAAAAGTCTAGATTGTGGGAGAATATTTTACTTTGCAAATCAGAGATTCATTGATACGGAAACTTGATTACGCTAGACAAATCTAATGCCCTTTCAGTACGTTTTATTTTTTCTTTTTAAAAAAAAAATATTTTGCAAGCAGTCTAAGTTAATTTTAATTCTAAACCACTATCATGTGATGGATGATTATGTAGATATGCATATTGACACTCAATAATCAAAGCGATAAATAAATTACCTAAGGAAATAAAAAAAACCCCGATGCTCTAAACAATAGAAAAGCTTCATTAAATCTGCCATATCAAGTGTTTTGCAAAATGTTAACTTGACCAAATAATATATGCATGATCTAAACACGATTTCTAAATGCAATGTCAATTAATTCTTTTTTTTTCTTTTCATGATATGCAGTATGAATAAGCATGAAATGTCATTACTAATTGATCCTATCTTGACAATTTGATTATTAAAACATTGACATTAAGACATGTAACTCTCTAGATGGGGTGCAACATGCAAAATGCAACATGAATTTATGTAATTAATAAATTTATTCTACTATTAAATTTGGTCTATAGGAGACATGGATGCAGTATTATTTAAGCTTTTCTTTATGAGTTAAAATAAGAAATTGCAGAAACTTACATGATGGCTTTGACAAATTAGGAAATAATATTTATTAAATCTTTAAGATGCAATAAATAAAGTTTATGCTTTCTTAAATTGCTATCTAATTCCTAATGCACATAGGATATACATTTATAAATTAGGCAACATCCGTAAAAGGAGTGAATGGATGCACACTTATCTCTTAAGCTGCATTATTCTTTGCTTGATCTAATAGGAAAGGTGATTTTGCTCACCGCTCCCTGTCATTTTCCTTTATTCCTCTTTTTTATTTCTCCATTTAGAGTAAAGAGCGAATAAAGCTGAAAGCAAAATAAATAAAGGGGGTAAAAAAAGAAGAAGGAGAAGAAGAAGTTACCGTGCCCCTTCCCTACCAATGACCCATCGTATCTTTCTTAGTTAATTGAAAAGCATTCACGTCTTACTTGTAATTAGGGGTGATCGATTCTCGAGTGGATAGGTTCTAGAGTTGGAATACGGAACCTACCATGATATAATCGATTCCAATTTTTGGACCTCGGAACCTACCCTATTTGACTAAAACCGGTTCTAGAACATACTTGCTTTTCCGATCCATTTCTACAATCTATCCGAGAACCAATGTTTTTCCTTTTTCTGATTCATTTTTTACAGCAAAATCATATGAGGTTATGAGTAATAAAAAGATTCAAAATAAAAAATCAACGGAAATCTCTATCCGCCAAAAATAACACGTAGTCATATATAATTATAAAAGATAAAAAATTCAAACACACAATATAAAACTTAAATTATAAAACTACATTCCCCGTTCATCTATAAAAATATATATATAGTAGAAGAGGAAAGATTGGCGAGGAATTCCCAAGAGGATAAAAGATAGAGTGCTGATGTTAGCATTTAGGTAAAAAAAATTAGGGTTTCGGCATTTAGCTTATAAAATTGATTTCAAAATAGGGCAGTTTGGTCTAGTGCCTAGATGGATATTCACTTCGAACCTGTTCCCGGATATAGTCCTAGATCAGTTCCAACTATATCTGATTCCCAGATCTATTTTTCAAGTGGTCCAATCCAGTTATAGGGTAGAACCGATCCGGTTGCATACCTCTATTTGTAACTTATCCCAAACTACAAAATACAATTTGCAAAATTTAATAATACATTTGAGGAGTTAATAACAATGGACCTGCTTCCTCCTTTATTTGAAAAAAGTCCACTTATAAACCTAAGCACACCATTATGTCTAGAGCTATGACCTTGCATTGGTTCTATGATTTGATTCAATACATGGAGGTGAGTTCTCTACTCGTTACTATAACAATTTAATAAATGAATATTTTGAGTTTCAAGCTTAGTATCAAATTAGCTTGGAAAGTGAAGCTCTTTAAATCATGGATGCACGACAAAATTTGACAATTTATTTAAGGATATATGCATTGAAAGTTCTAAAATTTATCACCAAAAATGTAGTTGTTTTATAAAACTTTTAAAATGTGCAACTAAGTCGTAAAACTTGTCATGAAAGTACTATTGAGTTCTACAAATTTTAAATAGTGCAATTAAATTCTAAAATTTATCAAATTAGTTCAATCAAGTTCTTTCATTAATTGCACTTTTTTGAAAATTTTAAACTCAATTACACTTCCGTGACAAAATTTAGTACTTCCAGTGCACTTATCACATTTATTTATAAACTAGTGAGTCAGTCAATGATGATTTCTTCATCACTTGCTTCCCTTCAATGTCATTGACAGTTAACATTGCTCTAACTAGTTGCTCTAACTCATTTCTAGTTCTCTTGCTATGGATTCTTAGCCTGTCAACGGCTATATCCTACCATCCAACGATCATCAACTGATCCAATTGTGCGAAACGACTTGCTATCAATCATCCAATAATCCTTATGAGTATGTCACCTTCCAAAAAGTTTACATTGATGACAGACCGACCATGGTACCTTCAAATCCTCCTAAGCACCTTGTTATACTTCTCTTGCTCTCTGTCTATCAAGATCCTCATCCTCATGATCCAATCCATCTTCAGTGAACTCACAAAGACCATCAATATTATCGTAGTTTTCCTAAAATTATCACCACATCATTACGAAGAACATCTGCACTTGTCACGAAGATCATTAAGAATTGTTTTGGAATCATCACCACATCAAGGTTTGTTCTGGAATCATCAAAATACCATGGGGATGTTTTCCCAACAAAGAGCATTAAGAACCATCATCCAAGAATGACAAGGTCATAAAACTCATTTCTTATGATTGATTCTTGTGGGTTCAGGTTTAATCTAAAATTGGGAACACTTATGAGTGAATGTGTATCAAATGATTTTAATATCTTCCTTGCTGATTATAATAAAACCATCTTTTTGATCTCTCCCTATGTAGTAGACGCATCACCAAACCACGTAAATCCACTATAATCAAGTTTTTTTTTAATGTAATATATTTCTTACTCACATCATTTTTTGCATTTTTGTCCAAATTGCCTTGGATTTCTAGACTCCCAACGATTTTGACCATTTATTATTCATACGTGATTCTATCATATCATACTTTCGTGATAGGTAATGATAAATAGCAATGGACTAAGGTTTATTTGGTATTTTTGAGTTCTATCTTCTTACATCCAACCTTTTGTTTGGTGGTAAGTCACTTGAAAGGTCGCTTTTAAAGACTAGATGTTAAAAGCAAAATTGATGATGTTGAATTTATATAATATCTATTTTTACATGCGACCTTATATTTCTTGATAATTCTATTTATTATTGTTGACACCTATTTTTAGCAAATCTAGAAAATAAAAATTGCATTGGAGCAAATAAAAGGAAAAAATGAAAAAATGGGGCAAATTTATTTGATTGATTATGCATGAAAATTTGAAATTCGATGAGCATTCGGATTTCGTTAAATGAAGAAACAATTTAAAAATCAAGTGAATAAGAGGCAAGAATTTTGCAAAATGAAAGAAATACGGCGAGGATCGGCGATTGCGAAAATCATACTACGATTTGCGAGCTTTAATTTAATGGGACGAGAAGATGGAAACTCGAAAGTTGCCATGGAGACCGCCCGTCTAGAAATCACTATAAAATGAGTCGATCCGTACGGATGCGAGGGGATTCGGAGGAGCGATTTTTGAAAATTGGAGAAAAAAAAAGGTGAGAGGCCTTCCTTCGGTTTTGGGGGAGAAAAGAAAAGAAAAAGTCAAAAAAGAAAGAGCAAAAAGGGTCTGACAAGAAGGAGAAGAGACAGAAGAGAAGCGTAAAGGCAGAAGAAAAGGAAAAAAAAGGGGGGTGATTTGACCCCTACTGTTCATCGTCTCCCCAAGCTTGCTGCCCACGTTGTGCTGCTCTATCCGCTACGCCCGTTGCTGCTCCATCCGCGACTACCCAAAGTTGCTCCGTCTCACCGCGCGATTACCGCCGTTCACCGCCACCGCCACGCCGGCGTCGCATCTCCGGTGAGGACCTGACGCCGAGCCGCTCCCGACCTCACCGCGCCGCCGCGTCGCTCGCCTCAGCCCAGCACCCGGTGCCTTCGCCGCCCATCTCCGCTCACCGGACGCCACGCCTGCGCACCCGACGCCGCCGCACCAGTTGCCCGAAGCCTCCTGCCGTCCTTGCAGTGCCCCACCGTTCGAAGCTCGCGACCCGACGACCTGCGGTCCGCGATCCGCGCTCCAGCTCTGTCGCCCCTCCTCTGCCCGTGAAGTTGCAGCCGCTACCAAGCCGAGATCCAAACACCGGAGCTCCCCCCGTCGCCGCCCAGCTTTGCCGGAGCTCCGACCGCGACGCCTCTGCCGGACCTCCGATTAGCCACCCTTAGTCGAGCCCCACGGCTGTCAAGCCCATTTTTTGAAAAAAAAGAAGAAAAGAAAACACATTAGGTAGTTTCCCTTAGTTTATTTTATTTTACTTTATCTTGTGTTTTTTAGTATAATTAGTCTTTACTATATGATTGGAAATTCCAACATATCACCCGATTCGCAACCGCGCTAGGATTTTTTATTTCATCTATAAGGCCTTAGATGAAATAATTAATTAAGTGGGAATAAAATTGATATTTTGATCTTTAAGGCTTAAGATCAATTTATCAATTTTATCAGCAAAATATTATCCCTTGATATGAATGATGTGTGATATCATTGGTTTAGCTTGTCATGATCGCTTTGTTCATCTTGAAATGTATTTGGGTTATAATATTGCATGTTTTAGGGTTTACATATTTAGAATAGGAATCTTATTTCGAATTTTAAAATCAAAAATCAAAAAAATCAAATCAATCAATTTATGTTGCTAGATTTTTAATTTGGATTGCATGCTTAATTATTTGGCAATTATTAATTTCGAAATTAAACAAAAACAAAAAATCATCATATACATGTCATGTAGTGTTAAAGCACATTTTGCACGTCATTGCACATAAGGACTAAATTGCACTTAGTTCAATTCTAGATAATATTTTTTTCTTAATTTGTTATAAGTTTAGGTAATTTTTAGATATATTGCATTTTGGGATTAGTTAGCTTAAGATAATGTTTTAATTTAAATTAGGATTTGGCTCAACCTAATTCCTAATATAAATTAAATAGGATCTTAATCTAATTAGGTAATTTTCACATTTCACCTGAAAAATAAAAACAAATGTCATAGGTTAAATTAGTTTTATTATTTATGATAAAATGCATTTTTTTTAAAAAAATGTCATATGCACGTCATTAGGGCTAGATTCACTGGGATGCATGTCATTTAGTATTTTTGCTAGGTCCATTTAATTAGAAATTGCATGACATTAGAATTAGGTCATTTAGTTAATATTACATTGCATATTGCATGATTTTCATTAATAAGTGAAAACAAAAAAAAGAAATTGCGTGATAATTAGAAACATATCTAGGGTTGTTGATGTGGTTTTTAACTTAACATTGCAGATGCTTTCATTACTTTGAGGTAAGTTTTTGCAATTTATTGTTTATCTGGGTGTTAAATTGGTGGATTGCGCACCCGCATGATCACCTTACATGTTAGGAAAATAGATTTAAAATCAATTTAAGCTGCCTGCAAAAACATTTTTTCAAAATAAAAGAATGGTACCGAAAGGGCATTAGAAAAATCTAGTGTAACCAAGTCCCCGTACCCATAGTCTCTGGTTCGTAGGAGTAAAGTGAAACTCCCGTTACTTTACTTGGGTTTCTAATCGACCCACCAAAAAATAGATTAGTGGCGACTCCTGATTAAAAAATAAATTGCATGTTAAGAACTTGAACTTAAGTCGCGAATTGGTATGGGCTTGGGAGAGCCCGAATTAAGTCTAGGCTTAATAATCCATTAGCCAAATTTTAGGTGGTTCACACCTCGAAAAATTGGTCGCGACAGCTTGACGACTCCGCTGGGAACTTGTATTAAAACACTTAGTGGACTTAGGCCAATTTTCTTCTTTTTGAAAAATGTTTTTGTTTGGCAGAGAGGATTCCAAGTATGTCCCTAACATTTAAGGTGTTAAATGTTTTTGCAGATGAGGAGATATAAGGGGAGTAGTCTTTGCTAACCCTTGTCTTGCAGGTTGGAGTTGGAGATGAATGTTTTAAATTCAAGTTATTGAAGTGCTGCTTGATATAAACTGTAGTGCATGCTTTGCATTTTAGCACTACACTATTGCACACACAACCTGTGGCCAGACCTAGGCCGCACTAGGATACTTAAGATGGTATTGAGTTGGATACGACTTCGACCGTGAGGCCGCGTAGTAGAGGTTGCCCAACTCAATCCCGAAAGTTTTTCTTGGTGTCAAGAATGTTTACCTTTGCCCGCGAGGCTGCGTCGCATTGGGGTATCATTCTTGACTGAGCCGGAGTTAGGAGGACTTGGCTTAGTATGCGAGGCTGCAACTAAGTCATCCCACCCTTTTAACTCCACTTTGCTAAGCCGTCTAAATAGAAATCAAGCCTCACACTTCATGCGTGTGTCTATGTGATTGTCATCCCTTCCCGGTAAAAGTAAGTTGTCCGAATTTTCACTTCACAATTTACTTACTTCATCGCAATTTTCGTCGGTCCCTGACAAGGTTTTGCACATTAGTCTTGTTTTATCCCTTAGGGAAAACCGGCGTACTGTTCACTTTTGAGGTTTAAGATGATGCCATATGGTCTCAGAAGAATGGGTCAAGGCATTCAAAATCCCACTGAAGCCCCTCAGAGGTCCCATTCTGCTGGATCAACACATCATGGAAAAGGTGAAGAAAATTCTGGAGGACAAATACAGGAAAGGCGGAACTTGTCACCTGATCAAGGGCGAGGGAGGCAAAACCCACTACCCCCAGGCATTCATGAGATATTCCCCGGTCCTTTAAGAATAATGCAGGATGAAGTGGAAGTGATAGATACTCTGGGGCAGCCTAGTGGAAAGTTCGATTATTTGGTGAAGTATTCGGCCCCTCCAAGCTTTTTTATTGATCCTCGCAAGATAGTTCCAGATGGATGGGGTGGCATGGATGATCCTACACCCTCGGAGACAGAGAACCCTGATGATGAGCTGGAAGGAGTTGCAAGCTTATTCGATGACCTCATCATAGAAGTCATTGATGAAGGCCCCCCTGAAGAAATGGGCCTTGGCCCATAAGAGTAACTCTTTTATTGCTTTTGCATATCCCCCTGCGTGGGAATTTCTATTATTTTTTTAGAGATGTTTTCAGTGATTAAGTGTGGCATTTTTCCATTCAATAAATGTAATTGATTGATGAATTTCAATGAAATTACAAATTTTAGTTTGAGGGCATGATGAGGTATACCAAACCAGCCCGGTGATGATATCCAACTGATAAAAGAAAAGAAAATCCAAGGAGAATTCTGAGGCCTGGGCTTCATCATGCTTTCTCGTGTCAAAATGTTTCAAAAAATACTTTTCCAAATGCTTTTCAAAAAAAATTTCAAAAAAAAAAAACTTGATTTACTCTGTTTGTCTTTTTGACCCATCCACTTTTTGTTTTAGAGACAGTCTTGTAACATGTGAAGGTGTGAAAATAGCCAATCCAATTCCGGAGCCTAGGGGCAAGTTCGCTCCAAATTACAGTGGCCCGTATGTGGTAAATAAGATACTTCCTGGTGGTGCCTTGATATTGGCAGGAATGGACGGTCGTGAGTTTTCCACTCCTGTTAATTCAGATGCTGTCAAGAGTATTACCCATGATAGAATTTGCCATGTCATGTTTTGAATTGCAAGCATTTCAATGATGAATAAATTGCTTCAATGAGTTCAATTGTTCAAATTTATTGCAAATCTTGCGTTGATGAATTGTGTGAGATAAATTGAATGTGTCAAATACGATACTTTGGAATAATGAAAGGCAAGTCTTGTTCCATACACTGTTTCATACACTAACCCCCAATGAGTTGTGTGAAAAATTCCATGCCCGCAAGGAAGAGGGCTATCTCGCAAAGGGTACGTCAACCAAGGTGATGAGAGGCATTCGTTCCTCTATCCCAAACACTACAGGTGATCCATTGCTCAACCCCTTTGAGCCCCATACACTTATGGAGATTTTTTTAAAAATTATCCCTGTCAAGAATCATCCCACACTGGGGCAAATTTAAAATGAATGATAGGAATCTTTTTGCTCACACTTGCATCAATCTTTGAGCATCGCTTTTGCAGTGTAACTTACGCGGTAATTCAAGTGCCTTAGGATGACGAAGAGCAATTCTTTCTTTATCCTACACACTTTTGACTATTGCATAGCCCACTTGAGCCTATAAATTCATTTCATGTCAAACCCAATTGGTGATCATCCCCCACACTGGGGCAAGATGAAAGACAATCATTCGAGTAGCATGGTCTAAAATGCTCATAAAAGAAAACTGTGAGAAGAAGTGCAAAATAGGGGCATGAAAAAGCAGTGTGCCTGGCAAAAGCAAGGCCAATGTCCAAAAAGAAAAAAATCAAACTCTTGATATAGTAAGTTGTATCCCCAACAAGGTGATACCAAAAAACTCTCAAATGCTGTTGCAATCAATGGAGTTGTTAAAAAAAAAAAAAAAAAATCTTCGACAATGGAGAAGGAAAGTGATGGAAATGTCAGGATGATCACCAACTTTAACCCCTTAAACACTTTTTGAGCCTAATGATCCTTTCATTTCTCAACCCATGAACCAAACCTACGTTACGTCCCTTGTAAAGTCTTTTTTGATTAGGGCACTTGAATTAACCTAGGGGTTCACATGTTTTAAGCATCGGTTGAAGAAGTGCGAGCAAGATTATTCCTTTCTCATTTTGCAGGGTTCTTGACTTGTAAACCCCGTGATGATTACAGAATATCACTCATTCTTTCAAAAGCCTCGACTTAAAGAGTCCCTTTTGTTAAGCCATTGACCAGGCCCACATTACAGTCCCTATTAAAGACCTCTCAGATTGGTAAGGTCGTACCACTTGCGAGATTGCACAGAACCTTGTTTGGCATGATGATAGTGAGATAGAGTGATTGTCAAAATCCTGCATCAAAGGTCAGGATGAAACGACCCTTTTTGATAAGGATGAGAGAAAAGTCCTTTCAGACCAAAAGATCCTTCATTTGACACATCCATGACACTCATGTGTTCATATTGGAATATTCTTTTGAGATATTTACTAATGAAAATTAGACGATGCAAGATTGATAGAAATCATCACGCATGAGTCTCATTTGAATTAATGCATGTCTGTGAATGCATATTGCCTCTCCTACAATTGTGTTTTGCAGGAGACATATCTCCAAGGAACAGAGATGTTACCAGGTAAGTATATCTCTATCCATACCTTAAATACTTGTCATTGTACAGGTATTCATTTTCAAGCACGGGCACTCGATGGAGTTGCCCCCCAAAGATTTTTCCAGATTCAATCTGATTAAGGCGACCGAAGAATGGTTCGGGTCCTGGTCGGATGATTTCTATCGCAAGGCTGGGCGACCGAAGAATGGTTCGGGTCCTAGCCAAGTAAAACCTCAGTCTAGGCGACCGTAGAATGGTACGGGTCCTACACAACATTTATTGCTCTAACAGGCGATCGTAGAATGGTACGAGTCCTGGAAAAGCAATTTCCTCATTCAGGCGACTGTAGAATGGTACGGGTCCTAAAAAATCAATTTTCCGTCAAGGCGACCGTAGAATGGTACGGGTCCTCGACATCACTTATTCCTTATTCAGGCGACCGTAGAATGGTACGGGTCTTGGAAAGTGAATCCTCGTTTAGGCGACCGTAGAATGGTACGGGTCCTAGACAACCTCAGTTCAGGCGACCGTAGAATGGTACGGGTCCTGGAAAACAGATCCCCGTTTAGGCGACCGTAGAATGGTACGAGTCCTAGACAATCTCAGTTCAGGCGACCGTAGAATGGTACGGGTCCTAGACAACCTCAGTTCAGGCGACCGTAGAATGGTACGAGTCCTGAAAAATCATTTTTTTTCGTTTAGGCGACCGTAGAATGATACGAGTCCTAGACACAACCAAACAATGCCATACTAGGCGACCGTAGAATGGTACGGAACCTGAGAAAGTAGTCACTTTGTGAAGTCATGTTACTATTCTGGGCGACCGTAGAATGGTACGGGTCCCGGACATGTAACGCTAATCTATCTTGAGTTACTCTACCATCCCCAAAGGTAAGTAATTCCAGGTAAGTTCCTTTATCATTTGCATTAGCATTTCCATGCATCATATAAATTTCATTTCAAAATGGGACTCATCTCAAAAAAAAAAAAAAAAAAAAAAAAAAAAAAAAAGGTCACTCAGTACATCTGCATGATTAACATTTAGGTCTCAACTTGTCTTTGAATGCAATCTCTACGAGCTCACCTTCAAAGAGGGGCAACTGTTGACACCTATTTTTAGCAAATCTAGAAAATAAAAATTGCATTGGAGCAAATAAAAGGAAAAAATGAAAAAATGGGGCAAATTTATTTGATTGATTATGCATGGAAATTTGAAATTCTGATGAACATTCGGATTTCGTTAAATGAAGAAACAATTTAAAAATCAAGTGAATAAGAGGCAAGAATTTTGCAAAATGAAAGAAATCTGAGCAGGATCGAGTTGATTGCGAAATCATGCTCTGATTTGCAGTTTTAATTTAATGCGACAGAAGATGGAAACTCGAAAGTTGCCATGGAGACCGCCCGTCTAGAAATCACTATAAAATGAGTCGATCCGTACGGATGCGAGGGGACTCGGAGGAGCGATTTTTGAAAATTGAGAAAAAAAAGGTGAGAGGCCTTCCTTCGGTTTTGGGGGAGAAAAGAAAAGAAAAAGTCAAAAAAGAAAGAGCAAAATGGGTCTGACAAGAAGGAGAAGAGACAGAAGAGAAGCGTAAAGGCAGAAGAAAAGGAAAAAAAAGGGGGGTGATTTGACCCTTACTGTTCATCGTCTCCCCAAGCTTGCTGCCCACGTTGTGCTGCTCTATCCGCTACGCCCGTTGCTGCTCCATCCGCGACTACCCAGAGTTGCTCCGTCTCACCGCGCGATTACCGCCGTTCACCGCCACCGCCACGCCGACGTCGCATCTCCGGTGAGGACCTGACGCCGAGCCGCTCCCGACCTCACCGCGCCGCCGCGTCGCTCGCCTCAGCCCAGCACCCGGTGCCTTCGCCGCCCGTCTCCGCTCACCGGACGCCACGCCTGCGCACCCGACGCCGCCGCACCAGTTGCCCGAAGCCTCCTGCCGTCCTTGCAGTGCCCCACCATTCGAAGCTCGCGACCCGACGACCTGCGGTCCGCGATCCGCGCTCCAGCTCTGTCGCCCCTCCTCTGCCCGTGAAGTTGCAGCCGCTACCAAGCCGAGATCCAAACACCGGAGCTCCCCCCGTCGCCGCCCAGCTTTGCCGGAGCTCCGACCGCGACGCCTCTGCCGGACCTCCGATTAGCCACCCTTAGTCGAGCCCCACGGCTGTCAAGCCCATTTTTTGAAAAAAAGAAGAAAAGAAAACACATTAGGTAGTTTCCCTTAGTTTATTTTATTTATTTTATTTTACTTTATCTTGTGTTTTTTAGTATAATTAGTCTTTACTATATGATTGGAAATTCAAACATATCACCCGATTCGCAACCGCGCAGAATTTTTATTTCATCTATAAGGCCTAGATGAAATAATTAATTAAACGGGAATAAAATTGATATTTTGATATTTAAGGCTTAAGATCAATTTATCAATTTTATCAAGAAAATATTATCCCTTGATATGAATGATGTGTGATATCATTGGTTTAGCTTGTCATGATCGCTTTGTTCATCTTGAAATGTATTTGGGTTATAATATTGCATGTTTTAGGGTTTACATATTTAGAATAGGAATCTTATTTCGAATTTTAAAATCAAAAATCAAAAAAATCAAATCAATCAATTTATGTTGCTAGATTTTTAATTTGGATTGCATGTTTAATTATTTGGCAATTATTAATTTCGAAATTAAACAAAAACAAAAAATCATCATATACATGTCATGTAGTGTTAAAGCACATTTTGCACGTCATTGCACATCAGGACTAAATTGCACTTAGTTCAATTCTAGATAATATTTTTTTCTTAATTTGTTATAAGTTTAGGTAATTTTTAGATATATTGCATTTTGGGATTATTTAGCTTAAGATAATGTTTTAATTTAAATTAGGATTTGGCTCAACCTAATTCCTAATATAAATTAAATAGGATCTTAATCTAATTAGGTAATTTTCACATTTCACCTGAAAAATAAAAAAAAATGTCATAGGTTAAATTAGTTTTATTATTTATGATAAAATGCATTCTTTTAAAAAAAATGTCATATGCACGTCATTAGGGCTAGATTCACTGGGATGCATGTCATTTAGTATTTTTGCTAGGTCCATTTAATTAGAAATTGCATGACATTAGAATTAGGTCATTTAGTTAATATTACATTGCATATTGCATGATTTTCATTAGTTAAGTGAAAACAAAAAAAAAGAAATTGCGTGATAATTAGAAACATATCTAGGGTTGTTGATGTGGTTTTTAACTTAACATTGCATAGATGATCTTTCATTACTTTGAGGTAAGTTTTTGCAATTTATTGTTTATCTGGGTGTTAAATTAGTGGATTGCGCACCCGCATGATCACCTTACATGTTAGGAAAATAGATTTAAAATCAATTTAAGTTGCCTGCAAAAATATTTTTTCAAAATAAAAGAATGGTACCGAAAGGGCATTAGAAAAATCTAGTGTAATCAAGTCCCAGTCTCTGGTTCGTAGGAGTAAAGTGAAACTCCCGTTACTTTACTTGGGTTTCTAATCGACCTACCAAAAAATAGATTAGTGGCGACTCCTGATTAAAAAATAAATTGCATGTTAAGAACTTGAATTAAGTCGCGAATTGGTATGGGCTTGGGAGAGCCCGAATTAAGTCTAGGCTTAATAATCCATTAGCCAAATTTTAGGTGGTTCACACCTCGAAAAATTGGTCGCGACAATTATTTCAGCCCATTGTTTTCTTTTTACACTGGATTTCCGATGTTAATTCTATCATTGTAAATACTTTTCTAGTATGTATCGACCTTAGTCACGTATGATTCATCAACTCATGTAATATGCGTATTTTCAATGACTAAAAATAATTTGCAGGAATCACTTTAAAGACCTCTCATTTGATACGTCAAGAAACACTAGCAGAGTAAAACTTGCTGTTTAATTAGGATACTTTGAATAATTTCAGTACTAATTTACTGATGTTTATAGCCGTTGCAGTGGTTCATGTGCAACCCAAAGTAACAACAAGAAACTGAAACCATTTGGCCAGTGGGCAGAAGAAAAAAGAAACTTGAACTAGCAAAATTCGATGTTCATATGCAATCAATGTGAATTGCTTATGTTATCATCATAAAAAACCTGGGTGAATCCGTTTGGTCAAGTTCTTCATTGGATCCTTGTGGGTTCTCTAGCTAAGGCTTGTCTTTACTTTTTAGGCAACGTGGCCGACCATTCTTGGACTGACTCTGTCGGACAACGCATAAACAGGCCCATTATCAATTTTTGGGCCATGGAGTCAATGTTCATGGCAAAAGATTGTGCTCGGCCCATGAGAGAGCTCATTCCGTCCATGCCCAATTGAACAAGTCATTGCTCTCGTAGATTCACCTGCCGTCTTTTATGGATTAGTATTAGATCCACCGCATCGCATGACGACTTCCGAGCAAGCCCATTGGTGGCAAAATGGGCGTCTCATGCAATCAACGACGCTTATCACAAGCCTACTAGGTTCAATCTCGTGCAAAATCTTATCTTCTAATACACAAATACATGTCTAAATATCTTTATAATCTTTAGTTTGATCTGTCTTGTATATGTCAATTTAGAATAAATAGGTCAAAGTCAAATGTAAATTATTATTTTCCACGAAATTGGACAATTTTGAGACTAGTGCCATATCATTTTTATTTTCTTTTTGGTAGTGTTAGATACAGTGTTTGAGGGTTGTAACTTCTCGATTTTATTTTTCTTTGGGCTTTTATTTAACAATTGCACAAACAACTATAGTTCGAGAGGGGGGCCATTGGTTTGAACTCTGTCGCTTCGTGCAAGTTGAAGATTTTGCACAAATGGAAGCATAAATAGATATAGAGTTTCAATGGAGGGATTTTAGTTTTGACTTTTTGCTTTATTCCAAATTTAGCAATGGATGCAACTTGACTTTTTTCTGATCTTGAATGCCGAAAACTTCATGATTTATAAATGTAGACACGTAATAATTTCCATAATTTCCCAATATTTGCATAATATTTTAAATATGGAGTAGAAAGTGAAAAAATTACTCTTAAGTATTCATAAGTACCAACAAAAACCAAAAGCAGAGCGGACATACACAAAGCAGGAATCATAGTTTGATCGAAACTTGGGTGGAAGAATTATTGAGAAGCACGGTAGAAACCCGATACTTTCACTTGAGAAAAATGCTAAGACAGGATCTTAGTTCAAACTCATCAACAAATCTAGTTGAACCCACGTTCACTAAGAAATTTAAACTAAGGAGTAATGGACTAACTAAAATATATTAAGTACTTCATACCACACCCTTTTTCTTTTTTTATTGTGGGACTTTTTAAACATGACTTACATGTACATATCATCAAGTATAACCAAAGGAAATCAGACTTTGATCTTGATCCACTTACTCCTATTATGTTAATCTTATTCACTGCTATTGGAATCTTGGTTTTTTCCATAGTGAAAATTATTTCTTATGTACAAATTTTGATGAACCAAGAGGACAAGCTAAATATGAAGATTTATCTCACGCATCAACTAATAAATTTTGATGTGTTTGCTGGTCTACATGTGAGACTAATTTGTCGCATGCGCGTGGCTACACATTATTGAAAAATTACCACAAATTGATCTGATGGTTTAGATTTTGCGTATATAGCACTGATAAATCTTGTCGTCTAAATGATGTAGCACCCGTGTATTTTAACTGCACCAAACATATTAATTCTAAAAATTACAAAAAAAAAAAAAAGATATCTAAGAACATCATACGGTACTTGCAGCAAAAAAGTGACTCATAGTCATTGTTGACCTAAGAAAGTTATATGCTACTTCCATTAGTGTAGAGAGAGAGAGAGAGAGAGAGAGAGAGGAGACCACACAGCAATAAAGCCAAGATCTGAAAAGCCCTTTTAAATATGAAGTGAAATAGAGATAGCATGCGGAGCTCGCAGCTCTATGCATGGAGCTGTGTGTGGATATATTTTGTTTTCTAGCATATTGTATTCGAGATATTCGACTGGCCTTCATGTAAAAAAATAAAAAATAAAAAATCAGACCATCAATTATCAATTGACCTATGAACTGAAAAAGGGAGTGCATGTGGAACCACATGCGAAAGGCTTCCTTTCTCCTTTCCTTTTTTCCTAATGCTCTAAAGGACCGAGAATTATAAAGCCTAAGGGATGACAGGAGACTGAAAATGAGTTCTCCATATCAAGGCAAGGCCAAGAGCGCTTGTTCCTCCATGGACCATTTACCCCACGAACAACCCTAGACTTTATAATATGGCTAGGGGTTTATACAGTATATGTATCTGCAGGTGCAAATGCTCCATGTCGTTTACCCGACAGGCTCCTTCTTCTATTCTCTTCTTTTTGTGGTGTTTGTCTTGCTACATGTCAGCTCCTTTTTGTATTTTCACTTTGCTATATATATATTACCATGTCTTTATTCCGTTCTTTGTCTGGGAAAGAACAGAGAAAAGAAAAGGAGAATCCTTGGAGATGCAAAAAGCAATCTACTTTACATCATTGACTAATAAATAGCATCTTCAATCTTGATTACGCAAAACTCAGGGGCTAAGGAAATAATACTGGGGGTCCCGTCAAGACTATCTCTAGGCTTTATTATTGATAACTAGCAAAAAGACAATACAAAGACATTAGGCAAAGCCAACTTGGTTTTGTTTCTAGGGGCACCACATGAAAATCACTTAAATCAAGACAATAGAAATAGATTTAGTTTGGCATAAGAAAGTTAATCTATGATAGCGGTAAAGCCAACTTGTATTTATCTATATGAACACCACATGAAAATCACTTAAATCGAGATGATAGAAATAGATTTAGTTGGAAAAATTGTCCAAAAAGTCCTAAACCTATTGCACTTTTACCAATTCAGTCCTAAACCTTTTCACTTATTGCCGATTCAGTCCATCCGGCCAATTTTGGCCGGAAAATGCTGACGTGGATGCCGGCGGTGCCACGTAGGACTACCGGCACTGACGTGGACAATTTTTAATAATATTTTAATATTTTTCTTGGCCTTTTCCGGTGGCCAACCACCGGCCATCGACCACAGCCAGCCGGCTGGCCTCGCCTGCCATAGGCGAGGCCTGGCCGGGTGAGGAGGAGCCTCGGCAAGGGGAGCCCTCGCCTAGGCGCAGCTCAACTAGGGTCGCCTAGGCAAGACTGACCCTCCCCCAGGCCAGGGCAGCCTCACCGGGCGTTGGCCAGGAGATGGCGACGCTGAGCGAGGCCGCCTTGGCCTCGACGAGGGCCGGCCTCGCTGGGGCTTGCCCTCGCCCAGGCGAGCGTCGGCCACAGCCCACCCGGCTAGGGGCGAGGGCCGGCCTCGCCGCATTTGGTCCGGGCGAGGACGAGGCTTGCCCTCGCCGAGGCCGGGGAGGCCTCACCTAGCGTCGCCATCGCCCGACCGATGCTCAGCGAGGCCGCCTTGGCTGGGGGAGGGTTGACCTCGCGCAAGCGACCCCGGGCGAGGGCTCCCCTCGCGGGGCTCCTCCTCGCCCGGTCGGATCTCGCCTGTGGCAGGTAAGGCCAGCCGACTAGTTGTGGCCGGTGGCCGGCCGTTGCTTGTGGTCGGTGGCCGGCCACCGAAAAGGCCAAGAAAAAGCCAAAAAGAGAGAAAAAAATTCAAAAAAATATTAAAATATTATTAAAAATTGTCCACGTCGGCGCCAATAGTCCTACGTGGCACCGCCGGCATCCACATCAGCATTTTCTAGCCAAAATTGGCTGGATGGATTGAATTGGTAAGAAGTGAAAAGGTTTATGACTCAATTGGCAAAGTTAAAAGGTTTATGACTGAATTGGCAAAAGTGCAATAGGTTTAGGACTTTTTGGATAATTTTCCCGATTTAGTTTGGTGCACGAAAGTTGATTTAGGATAATAGTTAATTATATGATAAATTGAATGTTCATAGTTTATTTAATTTCATATTTTCCCTCTTTATTTTTAAGGGGTAATTAATAAACTTTACAAATATTTAAAAGAGAGAGTGATAAAGGGGTTTGTCTGCTGATTCCACCGGACTACTTTTCCGTATTCAGCTTTCCCAAACCAAGAAAGCATTTTCTATATCCTTGTCCACAAGTATCACGGTCCATGCCCAAGTCATTTCCGAGAGTGATTCCTTAGATCATCGTTAGATATCTACAACTCCGAGGCAGATTTAGATTGTTTGTCTTTTTTCTTTATGCTGCTTTTTCTTAAATTATACTCGCGTGGATAAATCTTGATCAGATGATCCCACCGAAAAATTCTTCCTTGAGCTTGATGGGACAAAAATTTTCTCCCAATCCGAAGTTTCATAGATTATATTTGGATATATCTCCGTCGATATAAAACGTGTAACGAGCTAATTATGAATACCACATGAAGAAAATTCATTCAAAGGTTTGTCGAGGGGGAAGTGACATATATTAGGTGGAGGAAAGAATAATAGATGTTCGTGGACTTGCATGGGAGTCACCTAGCTACATTAACTAATGTTTAGAGTCGTTGCCAATCAAATTTGATTTCAAACTCAAGTCGATTGGGCACCTAAACTTAGGACTAGTACAATGCACCTAGAGGCTCCAAAGATCAACTCTAATGACTATTGAGGACTACAAATTTGTATCATGAGGTACTTCACGGGGTACATGGACATGCCAAATGATCATTTAATTTGTGACGTCTACTTGGTATAACCTAGCACGAGCACCATATTAGGGTGAAAACTTAAATGAGAGAATTACCAAAAAAATCATAAACCTATCACAATTGTGCCAATTTAATTTAGATTTTTTTTTATCAATTAAGTCATAAACATTTTATATTTGTACCAATTTAGTCTATCCAATGAATTTTATATGGAAATCACTAATGTGGACACCGGTTGTCCTATGTGGCATTGGCCAGCGCTAACATTAATAATTTTTAAATTTTTTTCAGAATTTTGTTATTCTTTTATTTCCTTTCTCTTCATTTTTTTTTTCCCTTCTGCCCTTCCTTCTTCCTCCAGTTAGTCATCGAACCTTGACAACTAGCAAGAGGCGAGCGTTGACAAGGTTGGCCTTGCCAAATCTGGCGAGGGCTCGCCCAACCATGGTGAGGTTGACCTAAAAGACTGGTTGGAGGAAGAAGGGAGGGAAGAAGGAGGGGAAAAAAAAAAAACAGAAAAGGAAAAGAAAAGAAAAAAGAAATGAAAAAATCAATAAATTAATAAAATAATATTAAAATGTCCACTTCAGTTTCGACCACAACACGTAAGATAGTGGGCGTACATGTTAGCGATTTCTAGCCCAAGTTGGTTGGATTTATTGAAGATACAAATGCAAAAGATTTAGGATTCAGTTAAACCAAAAAAAAAACTTATGACTTAATTGAAAAAAAAAATTTTAGGAATGAATTGATACAATTGTAATAGGTTTAGGACAATTTTGGTAATTTCCCCAAGAATATAACCACCACTAAAAATTAGACACGAGAGAAGAGGGGGTGAATTAGAGTCGGATTTTTCATCTGTTGTGTAATCAAAACAAGTAGTGGATGCACATTCGATCACACATTAGAAAAGCTCAACCTAATTCAACCCCTCCTTCTCCCTCTTGTGTGTTTATTGTGCGTTGGTGTGCAAAAGCTAGCCTAATACCAATTGAGCATTACACCAAGAAAAAAGGAAAATCTAAGGTAGATTAAAGAAAGTGGGAATACAACATTAACAATAAGTTTTTCTACCGTAATTAGAGCTTTATAATCGGAGAGTTAGATGATGGTGAAATTATATGCTGTAGTTCCTAGCATTTGCCGGACTAAACAATCCAATAAGTGGCCTACATGCTTTAAGCACACTATATTGGCCAGAGCTCTTAAAGCCATTTAAAGTGAGATGTCTTTTTATTTATTAATAGAAGAACTATAGATAGAAACTAGATGTGCGTTGGAGAAGATGCATGGTCAAGATTACACAAAAAGGTCCCACATCGGTTACCGCTAAATTGAGCATTTTTATTTTTTATTTTTTTTAAAGTAGAGAACGATGTGGGGCAACTCAAGTCTGAATTTACATTTTCTATTTGATGAATCTAGCATTGTGAAATTTGATATTTCCCTCTTTAATTTAGTTTGGGACATTCACTTTGTATATAATATTTGAATTTCTTCGTTTTGTCATTGGAATATCCATTATGAGAACCAGAAGATTTTGAGCTTAAGGAAGAATAATAGGGCGAGCAGGTTTTTTATGATGACGAAACTTATTATTCCAATATAGATCCAAGTGTGCTAACAACTGAAGGCTTGTCGACAATTCAAATTTTCATTCTGAAAAAACTAACTAAAAGAAAAATGGTAAAGAAAGGAGGATTAGATTTTTTTTTTTTTTTTAAAAGGAGAAGAAAAAAAATGAAGAAAGACTCATTCAAATTTCTTAATAAGAAGGCCGACCCAGACCCACTATAACGCGATCCGTCTGGCGCAGCCCAATTCTGTCATCTGCCCATTTTTGAAAGAGGGCCCGGCCTTCCTTTATTCTGGAAAAACTTCCAAACGAGCGTGTGGCTTCTGTCTCACTAAAGAGTAAAGACGCTGGGTTGTCTTCCGTTCCATCGTCATCGTCTCCGGCGACTTCTCCCTCCGATTTGATCGTTGCTCAAGGTCTTTTTTATTGATTTGAGCCACCTCCTTTGATGATATTGTGGTCGTATTGGTTTTAAAATCACTAACTACGATGCCCGCCATTTGTTCGTCGAAATGCCTGAGTGAAACTCGTGAGGCAAATCTGAGGAGTATTATCATGCTTAGCATCTGGATTGGTTGTTGTTCGATACAGGCGTTTAAAATTCCCGTAATGCGTAATGTTTGTGTAACTGAGTAAGTCATTGAAGCATGTTCACGGGATTGAAGTTTGTGTTCGCTGGTTGTGGAAGCAAGTCGAGAAAGGTCTTGAGTGAGTTTACCTGTATAACGTTTGTGTATTGGTTCTTGTAGTAAGATGTATGAGCGTAAGGTCCGAAACACTCTCTGCATTGCTTATTTCACAAGTGAAAGTTGAGCTTGAAGTCCATGTGGTTATTTGCTTGAATTGTGAATTGAAACTATTCTTCACCGATATGAATTAAACCTTTTCTAAAAGCATCTGGCTTGAAATGTTGCATTAGTATCGCACGGAGAATCGTTTTCCAAGCTGCTCACCATTTGTTTGACGAAATGCATAAGTCAGATTCACCATTGTTAGCTTGTGTTATCAATCATTTGGAAAGCAATTCGTCATGTCTCGGATGATTTTTATTCAAAATTACTAACTACTTGTAGCGTTTGCTAGTCCATTTCCTGTCAACCGAGATTTTCCTTCACTTAATGATGATCTGGTTTTATCGTCTTCAAGTACTTTACCGACCACCCCTTTCTGCTATTGTATGCATTCTATGTGACTCAATGGTGATTAGTGGTGGTTCCCAACAAGAAATGTGGTTTCGAATGACTGATACGCATGACGTTTTTCTGGTAAATTTCATTAGCCACATTCCAGTATTAACGTTCTCTTCCTGTGCATATTGGTACTGCTTGGTTCGTGTTTGTTAAAGGTTTAGTGGTTAATGGCAGTGGAAGTGAGAATTAATGGCAGTGGCCGAAGTTGATAGTTGACTGGGGTTATCTGGTGGCATAGGAACATGCTATGGTCAATTCATGTTAAATTCAGACATAATACTCCAAATTGATGTGCCCAAAAGTTGCTGAAAACAAGGCTGACTTTTCTGGTCGTGATTCGAGGATTTCTATGAGACATAACTTTGCGAATTTGATGCCACTGATCACATTAGCATATACTTTTGTATGCTGAGTTGAAAGAAAAAATTCATGTTAATTATGCTGTACTAGTTAGGAATTTGTTGGCATCATGGCTGTTAGAGCTGCATATCCCATTTACTGAGTTCCCATACCATTTGGAATTGGTCAGCATCTGCAGTAGTGATAAGCCCAGAGTCGTTTTGGAGAAACCACAATTGATGAAGATGAAGTTAGATGTCTTGCCAGGGTGAAGATTTGTTGATTATGGCTCGAAGTTAATCCTGATTATTTTGAAATTCGATCCATAGTTGAAGCACAAGGAAATAAAATGGAAAAATAATTTCCTACACGACTGCTTTTTTATAGAAGATGAAGTCATGTTGACACCACAGATGGGCTCATAATTTTTTTTGCGTATAAATACTCTTGTTGGGTGCATAGTGAGTGTGCTTAACATCTGTGAAAATTTGGGAGAGACACAGAGTATAGAGAACCATCATCTAAGAGAGTGACTGTGTAATAAAACTCATTTCTTGTGATTGATTCTTATGGGTTTTGGTTTATTCTAGGATTGGAAAACACTTATGATTCTGACCTCCTCTTTACCGATTATAATGGAACCATCTTATCAATCTCTCTCCATATAATAGGCACAACGTCAAACCCTTCAGATTTTATGTTTGCAATTTATTTCTTATTCAATTCATTTTTTATTTTTTACGCTTCTGCATTAGTCATAATAAATCACATCTTAAAGGTGGAGGTGGAATATGAGTCTCAAACCCATTGCCTCCAACCAACAATGAAACCACCTTCATGACCATTGTGTAGGCATTCAGAGATTTCTCTCTATGCCCTTTGTGCATCTATGCTCCGAGCATCCATGCACGTGAGTTACGACTCATGCTTTTCGTCTTCATGGCATTGGTCGATATTAGAACTGGGAAGATCGTGGGAACAAGATGTTTGGTAACAATGACAACTATGAAAACTGCCTCATTGACATTGATCGGGGCCTGGGCTTTGATGGCAAGCATCTCAACAAAACCTGGAGCAGCAATTGCAAACTGACTTTGAGTCTTCGGGCTGGAGAGAAACGTAGGTGGGGACAAAGAAAGAGCGCCGTGGAAAAATTGAGCCCAGGGCCAACCATTCCATGAACCAATTTCGGCAGTCCAAAGTAACGGGATGTACTGTTTATCCAAAGGCTTCATATTTGAGCGAAAAGGATTTCGAGGATTTCGAGGAGTTCGACGGGTATAAGCAGTATGCTGTTTGCCACAGAAGGCGTGGATGTGATGGGTCGCGATTATTATGACAGATCAAAGGTCAACATGGTCTAGCCTGTGATGGAGATCACCACCAAGAATTTTGACCATCACCATTGTCTAAGAAATTCCATGAATTCCCTGCAAGATTCCTCATTGAATGGATTTTTTAACCCCGAAAGATTTCCTTGCAGCTGTAGATCATCTTTTGCACTGCACATATATTTCCAAAATATTTCCAAAGATCGACAAGCAAACCTCTTGACTTGTAGCTTCAAGAAAGATGCTTTTTTAATTTTTGTGGGATCAAGTGCAGGTTGAGCTGTGTAAAGGATAATTGTATTCTGATAATAAAAAAAAGAGAAGGGTTACAAATATATATATATGCGGTTAACCCTACTCATAACTAAGTTACTATTTTACCCTTATTACTAACAATATTTCTCAACATTCTCCCTCAAGTTGGGATATAGATATCAAATAATCCCAACTTGTTACATAAGACGTTCACTCTATTCCCCCGTAGAGATTTCGTAAAAATATCTGCAAGTTGATCCTCCGACTTTGTATGTTGAAGAATAACGTCACCTTTATGAACTTTTTCTCGCACAAAATGACAATCAACCTCAATGTGCTTAATTCGCTCATGGAAGACTGGATTTGAAGTAATATGAATAGCGGCTTGATTATCACAATACAACACTAATAGATTTGATGGTGACATTCCAATCTCTGATAGTAACATTCTCAACCATACACTTGTCACATGTGCCATAGCACAATATTCAGCTTCAGCATTTGATCGGGAAACTACATGTTGTTTCTTGTTTTTCCATGCAACTAAATTACCCCCAAGAAACACACAATAGCCTGAAGTAGATCTACTATCCACAGGACATCTAGCCTAGTTAGCATCAGAAAAACCTGCAATGTTTAAATGGCTATAATTCTTGAATTGTAGTCCTTTACCTGGCGCTCCCTTCAAATATTTGACGATCCGAAGTACAGCATCCCAATGAGTTGTACGAGGAGAACTCATGAACTGACTTACTACACTAACCACGAAGGATATATCAGGTCTTGTAATAGTAAGATAGTTTAACTTACCAACTATTCTTCGATACTTTGTTGGATCATGTAGTAATTTTCCATGTTCTGCATCAAGTTTCATATTGGGATCCATAGGGGTATCGACTGGCTTTACTCCAAGAAATCCAACCTCGCCAAGGATATCTAGTACATACTTTCGTTGTGATAAATTGATACCAGCATGTGAATAGGATACTTCAATACCAAGAAAGTATTGAAGAAGTCCAAGATCTTTAGTACTGAATTCTTTATACATAAATTGCTTAAGTTTTTGAATACCACCTGAATCACTGTCAGTAATGATGATATCATCCACATACACAACTAGAAGGATACAACCAGTCGAAGACACAGAGCTAAAAACTGAATGATCTACCTGACACCTCTTTAATCCAAATTTGATAACCGCATCACTAAATCTACCAAACCAAGCACGAGGAGATTGTTTAAGTCTATACAAAGCTTTGTGTAAACGACATACCACATTCTCCCCCTAAGCAATAAACCTAGGTGGTTGCTCCATGTAGACCTCCTTAGCCAGATCACCATGTAAAAAGGCATTTTTGACATCCAATTGATTAAGGATCCAGCCAAATTGCACAGCCAATGAAAGGAAGACACGGACAGAGGGAATTTTGGCCACGGGAGAGAAGGTGTCATTATAGTCGATACCATAAGTTTGAGTATACCCATTTGCAACTAATCGTGCCTTCAATCGATCAAGAGTACCATCCAGGTGAACTTTAATAGTGAACACCTATTGACAACCAATAGTTTGCTTATCGGTAGGTAAGGAAGTAAGCTGCCAAGTTTTGTTCTGAATTAGTGCCTACATTTCATCTTCCATGGCACGACGCCAACCTGGATGAGCAAGAGCTTCAGCAACACTGCTAGGCACAGAAATAGAAGACAACGACGAGACAAAGGCAGAGAAAGTAGGAGATAAAAGATCATAGGATAAAAAATTTGAAATAGGATGACGCGTACTAACACAAATAGAAAGACTAGAATAATAATCAACAGGACAACCAACACAAGAACGTGTACCTTTTCGAGAAGCAATGGATGGTACAGGATCAGAGGCTGGCACTGCAACTGATGGGGGAACAGATGAATCAGGTGCTGATGAAGTCTATACTGTCATAGTTGGAACTGTACTTCGTCGATGATAAGTGCAGTCAACAAACTTAATTTTTCTAGAGATAGCTAGAGAGATGGAAGGCAGTGGAAGCATTGGTAGTACACAATCATCACTATCACCAGGTGTCTGTGGAACATTCTGAGAAGAAAAATATGACTGATCTTCAAAGAACGTCACATCTATAGACACGGACATACGACGACGAGTAGGACTGTAACATTTGTATCCCTTCTAAGTTCAAGAGTATCCCACAAAGACACATTTTTCAGCACGAGGATCCAGTTTATCAAGACCTGGAGTAATATTATGTACAAAACAAACACACCCAAAGACCGCGAAGAGGTAAGGAAAAGAGAGGACGATTTGGATGTAAAATAAAGAATGGTGTCTTTCCTTGAAGAACAGAAGTTGGAAGCCTATTAATTAAATAACATGCCGTAAGAACAGCATGGCCCCAAAAATATTTAGGTAGATGCATATGAAACATGAGGCAGCGGGTGACATCGAGAAGATGGCGATTTTTACGTTTAACTACGCCATTTTGTTGTGGAGTGTATGAGTAGGACGTCTAATGAATAATACCATGAGATTCCAGAAAGGGCTGGAAACCAGACGTTGTAGCAAGGTATTCTCTAGCATTATCTGATCGTAAATGTTTGACAGAGATATTATATTGATTCAACACTTCGAAATAGAACAATTGAAAACAATGAAAAATCTCTATACGATCTTTTATTAAGAATAACCAAGTCATTCAAGAAAAATCATCCACGAATGTAACAAAATATCTTAATCCAGAGACATCAGATACACAACATGGACCCCATACATCTGAGTGAACCAACTCAAATGGACTAGACACACGACTCTAAATACGGGAAGGAAAAGAAGCTCTATGATGTTTACCAAACTAACAAGCTTCACATTGAAAAGGAACTCACAAACTTAGACTCAAGAAATAGACGTCGAAGTAGGTTTTGTGGTGGATGACCAACACGACAATGCATCCGATATACATCAATGGATGTCTATTTCACGGCTGCGGCAGCTAACACCTTCTTATCAAGGTAGTACAGGCCATTTGATTCATATCCCCCACCAATAATCTGTCTAGTCCTCAAATCCTGAAAAACACAATGGGAAGAGTAAAAGGTCACAGAACAATTTAACAGATGACAAAGAAAGAGAGGGACTCAAATGAGCAACTCCCATACCGGTAACTTGAGGTTGTGAACCATTTGCTAATGTAACTGAATTCAATAATGGAGATGTAGAGTGAAAAGAAGACAGTAGGTTAGAGTTACCAGTCATGTCATTGGCAGCTCTAGAGTCTATAACCCAAGAATTAGATGATGCAGACAACAAACATAATGAACTACCTTTAGAGGTTTGTGCCAGAGTAGCAGTAGGAGCTGAAGACCCTGTCACTTGTTGGGAGTGAACCAATGTATCATACTCAGCACGTGTTAATGTAACTGAATCGCCTGTCTTAAGAACTTGAGTTGAACTTGGTGGAGCCATTGAGGGAGGACAATGAGAATCCTCAACCTATGCATATGCAGCAGTAGGTCGTTTGAGCTCTAGGTGAAGTGTATAGCAATAAGCTTTTGTATGTCCAGCTCTTTGACAATGATGGCAATAGCGGGAACCACGACTATTCCCAGAGTTGATGGTATCACGAGTCCTAACTCCCCTTTCACAGCCTCCACGACTTCCACCGCGAACAACACCGCGTCCATGACCTCAATAACCACGACCTTGAGCTCCACGCCCACTAGAACCATGAGAAAGCATAGCACTAATCTCCACTGCTGGCGTGGAAGAACTCTTCTCAGGAATTGTAGAACGGAGAGCTTGGGAGAAGACTTCATCTACTGTGGGAAGAGAACTCTGAGATGTAATATGCTGACGAAGAGATGAATACTCAGGCCCTAATGACTTGAGATATAATATTACCCTAAAATCCTCTTGGCGTTTAGCCAAAACATCTGGATCGTTCGAGGAAGGAAGATAACTATCCAATCGTTGACAGAGAGTGGTGAACCGAGTATAATGATCAAACAATGATTGATCTCCACGTTGAATATCAAATAACTTTTCCCATGTGTCACATACTCGCATCATATTATTTTGCCCCAAATAGAGTAATGCACACTTATCCCAAACTGCTTTAGCGGAGTCACATTGAATAAAGTGAGGATTGACCTTAGGATCCATGCTATTCCACAATAGGGTCTGAATCATCGCATCTCCTACAATCCAATCGGCAGCTTTACTCGTGTCAGACGATATTGTAGACGTGAGATAGTCCAGTTGTCTAGTGGCAGTAAGATAGACCTCGACCGCTTTAGACCAAGATGGATAATTAGTTCCATCTAACTTGACATATGTTAATTGAAAGTGACCAAAAGAAGATCCAGAAGTCGATCCATTGGTCGCCATTAGTGAATAAAGAATGATTGAGCCCAATAAATGAACTTCACAATTGCCATTACCGAATTCCAATAATTCAATCAAATACACAAAAATTCCAAAGAGAAAGGCTTCAATCGAATCACTATACGAATCACCAAAGTACCAGTATACTTATTCTCAATATCTCTATTGATTCAATGCAAATCACTGTCAAGTGCAAATAGCAACTCTATCCTCTGTAATAACTAGCAAATCTATCCTCGACAATGGTCACTTCTAAAATTTTGTGCAGTACAAATAATAAAGTAGGTTACCATCCACCACCAGAAAATATCCCATCGTTTGTCGTTTCTAGAAGCCTTTCCAGCATCTCACAGCCAGCACAAAATTTTTAATATTGATAATTAATATAACAGAAAGCATCCCATCATGTCCAGCGTTTAGGATATCTAGCTTTCACACAAGAGAAAGGACGACTTCAGCATCATCCGAGAGAACGAGATTGCTTCAGAATCACTTCCCCAGAAGAAAGGACAACTTCAAGATCGTGGGGGGATCAATCGGGTGCTTACAGCTTCTCCTGCGCGCCAATCCTCGAGAATCCTGACCTCGTGCACACGGTCGCCACTTCAGTATCTCCAGAGAACATTGGCACCACACGAGACATTGGGGGTCTTAGTGCTGGCGACGTTTGAGTGCATAAGAGCGCTATTGCAACCATGCGTATTGCCTCTTCTTCATTGAACTCTGATAATCTAGAATCAACCAGATCAACAACACGACTGGTTTCGTGCAGATTCCAAGCCCATTCAAGGAGATATATGTTTTTTTTAAGAAATCTCAGTAGCACCTAACTTGGAGCATGAAAACGAAAGAAAAGTTTGCAATTACACGTCCAGACAAGACAAAACTTTATATGTAACCTCCTCCAATTGTTGTTGACATGACCTCCCCCTTCAATCAAATCCGTGAGAAGGGAAGGAATTCGTGCTCCTTGTGGAGGAAACTAATGTGGGCAGCGCCCGGCTTCCTCTGAAACTCAGCCCGATCCGATCAATACTCCATAGATCTTCATGCGCACGGATAGGGCCTCAATTCCCTTCGCACGAGCCACGTGAGGCGACGAGATCCAAGAGCCTCCGATCGGTGGTGGTGCTGCTCTTCGATGGCGTCCGGCGCTGATCAACGTTGTAGGTTGCCAGCCAGAGGCACGGCCTTTTCCAGTGACGGAACAGTGATTTCCAACGTTGTAGGTTGCTAGGGTTTTTATTTTTTATTTTTTTAAAGTGCAACTCTGATACCATGTAAAGGATAATTGTATTCTGATAATAAAAAAAGAAAAGGGTTACAAATATATATATATATATATATATATATATATATATGTGTGTGTGTGTGTGTGCGCGCGCGCGCGCGCGCGCTTAACCCTACGCACGAGCCACGTGAGGCGACGAGATCCAAGAGCCTCCGATCGGTGGTGGTGCTGCTCTTCGATGGCGTCCGGCGCTGATCAACGTTGTAGGTTGCCAGCCAGAGGCACGGCCTTTTCCAGTGACGGAACAGTGATTTCCAACGTTGTAGGTTGCTAGGGTTTTTATTTTTTATTTTTTTAAAGTGCAACTCTGATACCATGTAAAGGATAATTGTATTCTGATAATAAAAAAGAAAAGGGTTACAAATATATATATATATATATATATATATATATATGTGTGCCTTTTGTGTGTGTGTGTGTAGGTTGCTAGGGTTTTTATTTTTTATTTTTAAAGTGCAACTCTGATACCATGTAAAGGATAATTGTAACCCTACTCATAACTAAGTTACTATTTTACCTTTATTAATCACAATATTTCTCAACAAGCAGAAAAGAGCAGGTAAAGTGCAATGTGAAATCTGTTAAGGCAGCGATTTTTGTGGATTGATGATTGAGCTGACAAGCCAGCTTCATGTTACCCTCAATAACAACAACCAAATTGCCATTGATAAGGTTGTTGTTGAGCTCATTAGCAAGAATTAGAAGTTTTTGAATGCCCTTTCCAAGGAGGATTTCGAGATTGAGGAAGAATCTCAGGGTAAGCATGTCTTCCATGACGATGGAGAGATGATTCTAGAGAAAAGCTTCTCTCATGTTATCTAAATTCACATACAAATGAGATTTGGGCGGAGGAATTGAAGTGATAGAAAATGGAAGGAAGAACAGAAGAATTCACATACCTGTAAAACGTTTGTGTGTTGATTTTTGTAGTAAGACATATGAGCGTAACTTATTTCACAAGTGAAAGTTGAGTTTGAAGTCCTTGTGGTTGTTTGATTAAATTGCATTAGTATCGCATAGAGAATCATCTTCCAAGATGCTCACCATTTGCTTGACGAAATGCGTAAGTTAGATTTGCAATTGTTAACTTGTGTTATTGATCATTTGGAAAGCAATCCATCATGTCTCAGCTGATTTTTGTTCAAAAATACTAACTACTTGTGGTGTTTGCTAGTCCGTTCCCTGTCAACCGAGATTTTCCTTCACTTAATGATGATCTAATTTTATCATCTTTGAGTACTTCACTGACCACCCCTTTCCACTATCGTGTCCATTCTATGTGACTCAATGGTGATTAGCAGTGGTTCCCAGTGAGAAATATGGTTTCAAATGACTGATACACATGACAATTTTCCAGTAAATTTCATTAGCCGCATTCCAGTTCTTACGTTCTCTTCCTGTGCATATCGGTACTGCTTGGTTTGTATTTGTTGAAAGTTTATTGGTTAATGGCCGTGGAAGTGAGGGTTAACAGTGGTGGCCGAAGATGATAGTTCAATGGGGTTATCCGGTGGCATAGGAACATGCTATGGTATATTCATGTTAAATTTGGACATAATGCTCCAAATTGATGTGCCCAAAAGTTGCTAAAAACAAGCCTGACTTTTCTGGTTGTGATTTGAGGATTTCTATGAGACGTAACTTTAATGTGAATTTGAAGCCACTGATCACGTTAGCATATACTTTTGTATGCTGAGTCGAAAGAGGAAATCCATGTTAATTATGCTGTACTTGTTAGGAAGAGCTCCATATCCCATTTACTGAGTTCCCATGCTGTTTGGAATTGGTCAGCATCTGCAGTAGTGATGAGCCCAAAGTTGTTTTGGAGAAACCACAATTGATGAAGATGAAGTTAGACTTCTCGCTAAGGTGAAGATTTGTTGATTATGGCTTGAAGTTAATCCCAATTTTGAAATTCGATCCATAATTGAATTGCAAGGAAACTCAGGCCGTATTAGGAGACCTTTGCCAGGATTGTGGGTGATGTAAAAAGGAAACATAATTTCCTACAAGACTGCTTTTTTTATAGAAATGAAGTCATGTTGACACCACATATGGGCTCATAATTTTTTTGCATATAAACACTCTTATTGAGCGCATAATTAGTGTGCTTAACAAGTGTGAAAATTTGGGAAGTATAGATAGCCATCATCCAAGAATGTGGTGGTGTAATAAAACTCATTTCTTGTGATTGATTCTTATGGATTTTTGTTTTTATTTTGGATAGGAAAACACTTATGATTCTAATCTCCTCTTTGCTAATTATAATGGAATCATCTCGTTAATCTCTCTACATATAGTAGGCACAATGTCAAACCATTTGGGTTTTATTTTTGCAATTTATTTCTTGTTCAAATCATTTTTTATTTTTTATTTTGTACACTTCTGCATTAGTCGTAATATATCACATCTCAAAGGTAGAGGTGACAACATGGGTCTCAAATCCATTGCCTTCACCCAACAATGAAACTGCCATCATGTCCACTCTGTAGGCATTAAAGAGACTTCTCTCTAGGCCTTTCGTGCATGTATGCTCCGGGTATGCATGTGCAAGAGCTACAAGTCATGCTTTTCGTTTTCATTGCGTTGGGTCGACATTAGAACTTAGAAGATCATGGGAACGAGATGTTTGGCAGCAACGACAACTGTGAAAATTGTCTCATTGACAAAGATCGGGGCCTGAGCTATGATGGCAGGCATCTCAACAGATCCTGGAGCAGCCATTCGGTTTGATGCGGTTGACTTTGGACGCTGTTACGAACTGACTTTGAGTCCTAGGGCTGGAGAGATACCTAGGTGGGGACAAAGAAGTTGTGTCGTGGGAAAAGGATCTCTAGGGGTTCAAGGGGCATAAACAAACGAGAAAATATTGGCTGGGTTTTACCCTCCACGTAGGCGGTGGGTAAGACCATTCAACGATCGACACGTGGCGCCACGTAGGCGAGGGCGTCAGACGTTTAAAATTTGCGCGCGCCGCTCCTTGGCCCACCACTCGACGCTCTCTCCTCTCGCTCTCCTCTGCGACATGTCCACTCGTCCTCTCTCTCTTCTCTCTCTCTTTCCCCGTTCTCCCCGTTCTCCGTTCCGTTTTGCGAGAGAACAAAATCGGAGTGCTTCTCTCCGAATGCTCTTCCCCTCCTTTGCTCTCTCTCCTCCGCTGGTTGCCCGCGACGCCTCCTCCGCTGGTTGCCTGCGACGCCGACGCCCTTTCCACCTCCGCCGACGTCGACGCCCTTTCCACCTCCGCTGACGCCTCTGCTCTCCTCCGCTGGTTGCCCGCGACGCCGACGCCGACGCCCTTTCCACCTCCGCCGACGCCTCTGCTCTCTCTCCTCTGCTGGTTCTCTCCTCCGCTGGTTGCCCGCGACGCCGACGCCGACGCTCTCTCTCCTCCGCTGGTTGCCCGCGACGCCGACGCCCTTTCCACCTCCGCTGACGCCTCTGCTCTCCTCCGCTGGTTGCCCACGATGCCGACGCCGACACCCTTTCCACCTCCGCCGACGCCGCCCCTCCGCCGGTTGCCTCCGTCGCCCCCAACTCCGATGCCGACGCCGACGCAGCCTCCGCCTCCGCCCCGAACCCGACTCCGACGCCGACGCCCCTCAAGCGGGTTGCCTCCGTCGCCCCCGACTTCGACGCCGACGCCGACGCCGACGCCGACCCCTCCGCCCCTCCACCTCCGCCTCCGCCCCGACGCCGTCGCCGACGCCCTTTCGCCTCCCTCTCGCGACCTCGCTCCGCTCTCTCCCTCTTTCCTCTCCGCGGAGCGCCCTTGCTGGCCAACCCCGACGCCGACGAACCCCGATCGCGTTTTGGCCTCCCTCTCCGCGAACGAAGGTCACTCTCTCTCTCTTTCCTCCGCGAATCGCCCCCTGCTCCTGAACGCGGACGCCGCCGATGCCGACGCCGTCGCCTGCCGCCGTCACCTTCCCATTGGCGACTCCCGTACGTCCGGAGGTTCGTTTTTTCTTTTTCTTTTGGATTCCACTCGGTAGAATTCATGTTAAGGTTTATAGTCGGATAAGGATGGAGCACATTTGCATTAGGATTCCACTCAAGTAGAATTCGAGAGGAAGATTCGGAAGGAAGCAAGTAAACCTTGTTTTTATTCAATAAGCAAATCTGTTGGTTTTTTCGGACAAAGAACTTGCTGCTAGTGGGTTTACTAGAAAAGAGCAAGATGATATGGACAAGGTATAGTGATTCACGATGATTTGCAAATCGTTAACATTGTGTTGTCCAACTGCTTAATTTGGTGTTAGACCTACCTGGCTGACCATAATTGATTATTCTGGTTCATGCTTGGACCACTTAGGAGTGTGCCTATTTAGTCTTATTCCTTCCATGGATTTTACTCTTTGTCATTCTTGGCTTCTGTCAGCTCCTTTTCTCACGATCATCTTCATTCTCTTGCATCTGAAAGCCAAAATAATATCTCGCCAATTGCCTGCATTGTGGCTCCTGGCTTTGCATGTTTGGTCCTTGATTGGAAGTGGAAGTGGGAGTACTTTGGTAGTATTTTAATTTTTGTTTTCTGTTTTCTTGGAAACGTGTGAATGAAAATGAAAATTCTCTAACGGGATGAAAAATGGGAGTATATGCTTGTATTCCATCAAAGCTGTAAAATAGAACTTTTCTTTTTCCTTCCAAAGATCTGTGCTTTTGTTAGAATGAATAAATACTGGATACACCAAAATGTCATTTTCAGCTTTGAACTCTTTTTTCATTCATAACATGCTTTCCATTGTCGAAGTTGTAAAATAATTTCCAGTGTCTTTCCAAACGTGTTTTTGAAGTTGCCGCATTCTGAAATGTAAATGAAAACAGCATATACAAATTTTCTGGAACCAATTACATGTTGCCCTGGAGAATTTTGTGCAACTAGTTGACACATTAATCGAAAGTTCATCCCTAGCGTGTCATTGATTGAGTATTGTAAGTGTGCATTGTCCATGATGCGATATTAACCTTCTCTTATTGGATTCCTTTGATATAGTTCGTCGAAGAAGAAAAGGACCAGGATATATGTTATGATGATGAAGAAGATAGTGCTGGAAGGGATGAAACAATCATGAGTGATGTTGACTCTTTGCATCTGCTGGATCAGGTACTAGTATCAGAGCATTCGCTGTGATAGGCCTGAAAATCAACATTGCTGAAACTTTGTGAAACCTATAACATCAGGGCATGAGATTTCCTCTTTTTACTGGAAGCTATGTTGTTCGCTGTGCTTTATTTTCAAAAACTGAGCAGGTCTTTTAAGACTATTGGAGAACTTGAGTGACTTTTCACCGGATAAGATGAAGTCATGTTTTATATATTCGTTTATGAGAATTTCCTGGTTTGTTTCCTGGATGGTTAACTGGAGGATGCAGTATTAATTTTCTGGCAGTCAGCTGAGATCCACCTTAAAATATATTTTAAAGTCTAATGTGCTGACTCACTCAGTATTATATCCTAATCCTGCTATTTGTATGACCAGCCAGGGCACATTGTAGAAGGAAATGAGGAGGAAATCAAAGAAAATAGACAAAGATGTGAAGGACAACTCAGCGGCAGCACTTTTGATTATCAACATAAGCATGAAGGTTGAGTAATATGAATCACATTGAAGACATTCTGGCTTGCAGATATCTTGAAGTTCGATCTACCTTTGTTGTGTTCTATGATGCTCAGGCCCATTTTGATAGTTTTGGGCTTGGGTTCCTTGTTTGAGAACCTCTGACTATACTTAAGTGTTTAGTCTCTGTACTTGTGACAAATTTCATAGACAACGATGATGAATAAGATTTGAAAGATGCCAGCTATCTGTGAAATGAACTTATCTCTCTATGTTCTCCTTTAAAATCCCATTTAATGGCGCCTGATGGAATGGCTAATTCAAGTAAGTTTCTGGCGACGGCATCGGCATCGGCGGCGTCCGCGTTCAGGAGCAGGGGGCGATTCGCGGAGGAAAAGAGAGAGAGCGACCTTCGTTCGCGGAGAGGGAGGCCAAAACGCGATCGGGGTTCGTCGGCGTCGGGGTTGGCCAGCAAGGGCGCTCCGCGAGGAAAGAGGGAGAGAGCCGAGCAGAGGTCGCGAGAGGGAGGCGAAAGGGCGTCGGCGACGGCGTCGGGGGCGGAGGCGGAGGTGGAGGGGCGGAGGCGTCGGCGTCGGCGTCAGAGTCGGGGGCGACGGAGGCAACCCGCTTGAGGGGCGTCGGCGTCGGAGTCGGGTTCGGGGCGGAGGCGGAGGCTGCGTCGGCGTCGGCATCGGAGTTGGGGGCGACGGAGGCAACCGGCGGAGGGGCGTCGGCGTCGGCGGAGGTGGAAAGGGCGTCGGCGTCGGCATCGTGGGCAACCAGCGGAGGAGAGCAGAGGCGTCGCCGGAGGTGGAAAGGGCGTCGGTGTCGGCGTCGGCGTCGCGGGCAACCAGCGGAGGAGAGAACCAACAGAGGAGAGAGAGCAGAGGTGTCGGCGGAGGTGGAAAGGGCGTCGGCGTCGGCGTCGCGGGCAACCAGCGGAGGAGAGCAGAGGCGTCAGCGGAGGTGGAAAGGGCGTCGGCGTCGGCGGAGGTGGAAAGGGCGTCGGCATCGCAGGCAACCAATGGAGGAGGCGTCGCGGGCAACCAGCGGAGGAGAGAGAGCAGAGGAGGGGAAGAGCATTCGGAGAGAAGCACTCCGATTTTGTTCTCTCGCAAAACGGAACGGAGAACGGGGAGAACGGGGAAAGAGAGAGAGAAGAGAGAGAGGACAAGTGGACATGTCGCAGAGGAGAGCAGAGGAGAGAGAGCGTCAGAGTGGTGGGCCAAGGAGCGGCGCGCGCAAATTTTAAACGTCTGACGCCCTCGCCTACATGGCGCCACGTGTCGATCGTTGAATGGTCTTACCCACCGCCTACGTGGAGGGTAAAACCCAGCCAATATTTTCTCCAAACCATAAGCTGGTCGACACAGAAGGTGTGGATGTGATGGCTCGCGATTATTATGACAGACCAAAGGTTCCTTATTTAATGGATTTTTTAACCCCGAAAGATTTTACTGCAGATGGAGATCATCTTTTGCACTGCATGTATATTTCCAAAGATCGACAAGCAAATATCTTAGATTGTAGATTGAAAGGTAGATGCTTTTTATGGGGCCAAGTGCAGCTTGAGAGGAAAATAGCAGGTCGATTAGAACGTGGCATAAAACGTGAAGTCAGTTAAGCCGGCGTTTTTTCGTGGATTGATGATCGAGCTGAACAATCCAGCTTCATGTTATTCTCGATAACAACAACCAAAAAGCAATTGACGCTTCTCCTATAATTGCCGTTGATACGGATGTTGAGCCTCAAGAGCAAGCAAGAAGTGCAAGTTTTCGAATTCCCTCTTTAAGAGCTGGAGGAGTTAGAGGATTTTGGGCTTGAGGAAGAATCTCAGGATGAACATGTCTTTCATGACGATGGAGAGATGATTTTAGAGAAAAGCGCCTCCCATGTTATCTGAATTCAGATACAAATGAGATATAAGTGCAAAAATTTGAAGCGGCAAAAAATGGAAAGAGCAGAAGAATCAAATATCGATTTCATTATGACAGGTGATGGTTTTAATTGGTGATGGGCTTAAGGCCCGTCCACCCATGCTGGGCTCAAAAAGCCCGGCCCACGGGAATAGGGCCCGTGGATGGGGGAAGGTATAAAAGGGAGGAGAGAGAGAGAGATGATACCTGTTGGAGAAAACAACGTACGCATTTTTTCTTTTCCTCTCCCTCTCGTTTTCTTTTCCAAAAAGAACAGGAAGCGCGAAGTCCAATTTTGCTTCACCGGATCGAACCGGACCAAGTTTCTGTTCCTCTGATGGCGTCGGTGTCTAATCTATGGCTAACAAGGTACGCTCGAATCCGTGGTGTGCTTTACGATCGGTGATACGTGTCGTTTTCCCGGGCTTGTCTTCCGCATTGATTTAGGGGTTCGATTTAGTGTCGAATCCGGTTTTCGGGGATTCGTTATTCCCAACATTGGTATCAGAGCCCTGTTTCACGTTTTCCCGATCTGTTTTGATGTTTTTGATTGATTTTTCTCAAAATTGTTTTCGGCCGTACGGATCGGGCGACAAATCCCGACACCCGAGCGCTCTTCAGCCATTTTTGCATGTTTTCGTAAGTCGAAATCAAAATCCGATGGCATAAGAAGAAAGAGGGCTTCGAGACGAGTCTGGCGATGCCTTGAGCGCCGCCGTGCGACGCCGCACGCGCCCACACGCGCGGACGGAAGGCGCTGCGCGTGGGCGCGACGCGCCCGGCAGCGCTGGCTCGCCAGGCGCGTGTGGAACACGCGCCGGTGGCGAACCGGCGCGCGCGTTCGCCGCCGGCGACAAACCGGCACGCGCCGGTCCGCGGACCGACGCGTGCTGACGTCACCATGACATCACTGAACGGTAAATAACCGCTGGGGTGACGTCATCGATGACGTCAGCATGACGACGGTTGGCCGGCCCGTCACCGACCGATGACCCGACCCGACCGGCGACCCGCGGACCACGGCACGCGCGCGGCACGTGTCGGATGACGTCTGCATGACGTCAGCCCGCGCACGTGAGCGGCACGTGCGGGCGGTCCGCGCGAACCGGCCACCGGCCCGACCGGCGCGACCGGTCCGACCGGTCTGTCCGATCCGACCGGTCCGACGTCCGACGACCGGCGACTCATTGACCGTTGACGACCGTTGACTGACGACCGTTGACCGTTGACTTTGACCGTTGACCAAAAAAAATAAAAAAATAAAAGGGAAAATAATGTGTTTCTTTTTCAATTAAGTCTATGTGGATTATTTGTGATCCCTTATTTATTCTGCATTTGTTGCATGAATATTTCTGCATTTGTTGCAGGAAAAAATGCCTCCCCTAAGGTTGCGTACACCTATTCGCGCAATTACCGATGATCAAAAGGAAATGCTGTCTAAGTTGATAGCTGAGCTGACTGATCATCGTTGGGAGAGAGGTGACTTAATTGATCACGTCCTTGAAGTCAACGAGAAGATACAAAAGGTCATATGGAATGGTCGTCCTATGTCACAGTCGGAGATGGTGCGATTTTTCATAAACACTCTTCCACCTGAATGGCAAGATGTGTTGAATCGCATATGGGATGTCAACGGAGCTGCTTCATATAAGAAAATTATTATAGATTTTGTAAATGAATATTATTGTATTATGACAAGGGATAAGATCAAGAAATTGAACAAAAGAGGATCTTTCCCAGTTCGTGTGCTGACTTTGTGTTAGTTGTATTTGCTGATTTTTGTTAAGTGTGTTTGTGGACATATTATGTACTGTTTGACTACCTGATAGTTGTTGATGTAGCAACCAATGTATTGATTGTATTTGTTGAAAGTATTGTTGTTTTATTGGATATTAGTTATCTATTGCTTTATGTAAATGCTGGTTGCTGTGGGTAATTAGCCGTGGGTAGTTTTAGAAGTTTGTGTAGCTTCTTAGAATTGATTTTGCATATGACAATCATATTAATGATAGTTTTAAGTTAGGATTTTTGGAGGATGATTGGAAACGTAGTGACCTTTTGATTCTGAAGCCTTACTTGAAATTATTCATTAATATGATGGGTCTATGCAAATAGGGATGCATAAATGATAGGCATTAATAATTCGTGCATATGTCTGATGTGTTCAGATCAATGGCTTCAGCCACAAAGAGCATAGTTGCCGAGCTGAACAAAGGTGAAAAGCTCAATGGTGACAACTATGAGATATGGCAAATGAAAATCCAGTTTGTACTAGAAGAACAAGAAGCACTTGAGGCTCTTATCCTGACCATGGTAGAACCTGAAGATGGAAAAACTGCACAGCACAAAAGAGATAAGGAAGCTTTTGCTGCGTGGAAACGAAAGAACTCTCTGGCTCGCATCACGTTGCTGAGCAGCATGGAAAATGACGTCATGCGAGAGTTTAGGCGTTTTGACAATGCCAAAGAACTGTGGGAGGCATTGGTAGCTAGATTTGGTCATACTTCGGTGATCGGGACCGAGACAGACTCACTATTAGGTTTGACTCCTATAAGAAGCCTCATGGTCAGACCATGAAGCAACATCTTAGAAAGATGTCAAACATGATAACTGAGCTGAAAGATGCTGGCCATGTCCTCACAGATGAGCAGCAGGTGCAAGCAGTGATTCGATCCTTGCCTTAGAGTTGGGAGCATATGAAGGTGCACCTGACCCATAATGAGAATATCAAAACTTTTGAGGATGCTATGCGCCATCTTGAGCTGGAAGAGGACCGCCTCTTGGCGGCTAAGCCGGATGCTGAACTTTATCATGCTTGTTCTAGCTCACATGGAGCTTCGAGCTCCAAGCGCAAGCGCCTTAACTGGTTTGATAAAGGGAAAGGCAAGGAAGAAGCAGGTCCTTCAGGGAATAAACCCAAGTTTAACCAACATGGAAGAGGAAAGCGTCCTCGCATGAAAAAGCTTGCAAGGGTGAAATGCTTCAACTGTGACCAGAAGGGTCACTATGCTCGCGACTGTCGTGAGCCAAAGAAGGTAATCACCCATTGTACTTTTCAGAACTTTACTTATGTGTCGAGTTCTGTGTTCTTAACTGAGTCTAATCCTTTGTGGACTGTGGATTCAGGAGCGACGGACCATGTAGCGAAGGATAGAGGATCCTTCGTGGAATTCCGACGAGTACCTACTGGAACTAAGTGGATTTATGTGGGAAACAACTCCAGAGCTAAAGTGAAAGGAATTGGCACATGCCAACTTAATATGCGTGGTGGACGCACTTTGTTCCTGCATGATGTGCTGTATGCTCCGGAGATTCGTCGGAATTTAGTGTCTGTATTAGTGTTGGTTAAATTAGGTTTTAATATGAACTTCTTTAATAGAGGTGTGAATTTGTTTTTAGATACAAATTACTATGGTTGTGGTTATTTTCTTGATGGTTTCATTGTATTAGATGTTGATTATGTTAATACAAATGTTTGTTATTCCCTTCTCACGTCTCCCAATACATATGATAATGATGTGAATGTGTGGTATGCTAGACTTGGCCACATTGGCCAACAGCGTATGAATAGACTAGCCAAAGAGGGCTTGTTGGGCAACATTGAAAAAGTCGATTTGCCCATATGTAAGCATTGCCTAGAAGGGAAAACGACAAGGAAACCATTTGGAAAAGGTAAAAGAGCTGAATTTCCTCTGCATTTAATCCATTTGGATGGCTGTGGTTCAATGAATGTGAGAGGAAGGCATGGGGCTATTTATTTCATCACTTTTAATAGATGATTATACTCGATTCGGATGTGTCTATTTGATTTCTCATAAATCTGAAGCGATAAGTTGTTTCAAAAGGTTTGCGACCTTGGTAGAGAATCAATTAGATAAGAAAATAAAAGTATTTAGATCCGATCGAGGTCGAGAATATCTATCTGATGAGTTCAGAAAATTAAGTGATGAAAAAGGAATAAAAAGACAGTTGTTTATTCCATATACTCCTCAATAAAATGGTGTTGCGGAGAGAAGAAACAGAACCCTACTGGAAATGGTTAGGTCCATGATGGCACATGCTAACTTACCTATCACTTTTTGGTGTGATGCGTTGTTAACTGCTGCCTATGTACTTAACCGAGTGCCTTCCAAATCAGTTACTTCCACTCCATATGAGTTATGGACAGGTAGAAAACCGGACTTAAGTTTTCTTAAGCCATGGGGTTGTGCTGCCTTTACACATGAGTCCTCTCACAAGTTTGGGAAATTAGGTCCCAAAGGAAATAAGAGTATTTTCATGAGATACTCCGAACACTCAAAAGGGTATGTGTTCATAAGTAAGCAGGAAAGTGGGAGTATAACTGAATCTGAATCACGGGATGTCACATCCTTAGTGGATGAATTTCCTAAGAGGGGCGAAATAGGGGAAGATTACTTCCTATTTGAAATCTTGGATTAAGATAATGATATTAGTGGAGTTCGTCCAAGTGGGAGTAATATGAGAAGTGATGAATTGAATTCAACTTATTCTCAATTGCAACTACATGATGAGACAACATTGTCATTATTTAATCCAAGTGGGAGCATGATGGGGAATGATGTGCAAAGTGTACAATCTCCCATACGGCGAACAAGTCGCCAAAGTATTCTCCGTCGACCTTTTGGCATTGAAGGGGAAACTTTTATGGTTGCTCCACAAGATGAGGATGAGCCAAGAAATATTAATGAGGCTCTGAATTGCCCTAGTAAGGAAAAATGGATTAAAGCAATGGAAGAGGAAATGGAGTCGATGAAATCAAACCAAGTTTGGGAACTGGTTGATCTTCCAAAGGGACGCAGAGCTATTGGGAACAAATGGGTTCTCAAAATTAAGCGAAAGGCTGATGGCTCGATAGAAAGGCATAAGGCTCGCCTTGTGGCGAAGGGGTATAATCAACAGGAATGAATAGATTATGAAGATACATTTTCTCCTGTAGTAAGATTTACCTCAATTCGCATTATTCTGGCAATAGTGGCTAGTCTGGATCTTGAGTTACATCAAATGGATGTAAAGATTGCTTTCCTCAATGGAGCATTAGAGGAAGAAATATATATGAAACAACCTGCTGGTTTCATAGTGAAAGGCCAAGAAGACAAATGTATGTTGACTTTTGAGGTCGATATATGGCCTTTAGCAGTCGTCGAGACAATGGTATATACGTTTTTCATAATGTCATAATGGCATATGATTTTACAATGATAGATGAGGATCATTGTGTATATATCAAAAGATCCAGAGATCAATTTGTGATCATATCGTTATATGTTGATGATATACTGATTGCCGGAAGCAATATGGAGTTTGTTAAGACTGTCAAGAGTTGGTTGTCTTCCAACTTTGAGATGAAGGATATGGGTGAGGCTGCATACATTCTTGGAGTTAAGATTTCAAGAGACCGTTTGAAGAGATCGTTGTCTCTTTCGCAAGAAACTTATATAAACAAAGTTCTTGAACGATTTCGTATGCAAGATTGTAAACCCATAGACACTCCTATTGCAAAGGGTGAAGGATTGAGCCATAGACTGTGTCCAAGGACTCCACAAGAGAAGGAACAAATGAAATATGTTCATTATGCTAGTGCTGTTGGAAGCTTGATGTACGCTATGATGTGTACAAGACCTGACATATGTTTTGCAGTTGGAATGGTGAGTAGATACCAATCCAACCCAGGTCAAGCACAATGGAAGTCGTTAAGAAAATACTGTGGTATCTAAAGGGGACTGCTGATTATACGCCGAGTCATTAAGAAAAGGATCTGCGACTCTGAGGCTATACTGATGATGATTGAGGAGGAGATTTAGATGAAAGAAAATCTATCTCTGAGTTTGTTTTCTTACCGAATAATGGCACCATATGTTGGAGCAGTAAGAAACAATAGTGTATAGCCTTGTCCACGATGGAAACTGAGTCCGAGGCATTATCAGCAGCAGTAAATGAGGATGTTTGGCTTAAGAGATCATTGGATCATTTAGGTGTTATTGGAAGTGCTGCAGATTCGTTATTGGTTAACGATGATAGCCAAGCAGCAAAAGCGTACACCAAAGATCCAAAAAATATCATGGCAAGACCAAACCTATAGATACCAAGTATAATCTTGTAAAAGATATGGTTGCACGAAAAGATATGAACTTAGAGTACATACTACGCATAGAATGGTAGCAGATCCTATGATAAAGCCAGTACCTAGAGATGTGTTTTTGTGGCCATGTGAAATCTCTAGGATTGCGTAGAGGCTGATGTACTGAAAATTGTAATTTCCCTAAGTGTTCACATTTGATGAATTTGTGTTTTCATCATTAATGCCTATGAATCTTTGTGTGATCTTTATGCATCCTAATGCTCAGTGCATTATTTTAAGTTAAGGAAGTATGTCGGATAGATAAAAGATTAGCCCACTCACACGGGTAATCGCCTCTATTTACTGTGTGATAAATAGAGATGAGACTGTATTTAAGCTTATTATCTAAGTGATAATCGAGAGCTCAAGTTTAAAATACACATGTCGCCTTAACTAAGTGTTAAGATGAGGACATAATACTTGTGATGTCCGAAAGTAAAATACCCCACATATTTTACTTTATCCGTCTAAGATGCCGATGTGAGTTCGATGAATTTTGTGAATGAGTAGATACGTGAACTCAAGTTAGACATTGGGTATGTCTGAACTATCATCTGTACGGTATTGAACAATGTAGACATACTCTCCATGGGAAATGAGTTAATACCGTAATACGTATTTCATACTACGTATGCATGAGACGACCAATAAGAGTGGTAAAAAGTTTGATCTCAACTTTTATGACGTGTGAGACTCTTGAGGAAAAGAGTTCCTCAATTTTTAGTCCCCTCAGGACTCTTACTTATTCTCAAGATTTCTATTTAGTGTTTGCTATCTTAGGGTGTTGCCAATGGTCATGAGATGATTCGATCTAATGGGGCATTTCTAGAAAAGCAAGCTGGACTGAAATTGAAAGTTTGAAGGAAAGAGGAAGATCGATTTTGGAGAATCACATTGTAGTTTTGTATTCACTGGTCGACCAATTATGACTGTCTTTGTGATAATTATAATTGTGAATACAATATATATCATTGTTTAAAAAGAGATCAAGAGAGATATAAATGTGATCGATCGATCTAGGGTACTGCATACTAAATCTACTCGGAGTGTGACGCCCATTATGAGCTGCTATATATTCCTAACAGATGTATAGCAACGAACTCTCAAAGTATGCTGGTCGCACGGATTATTCACCGGTATGAACGTTGAAGAGAGGTAAAGAGAATCCTGTTCAGCCCACCATGTGCGAGTGGGAGATGATGGTTTTAATTGGTGATGGGCTTAAGGCCCGTCCGCCCATGCTGGGCCCAAAAGCCCGGCCCACGGGAATAGGGCCCGTGGATGGGGGAAGGTATAAAAGGGGAGAGAGAGAGAGATGATACCTGTTGGAGAAAACAACGTACGCATTTTTTCTTTTCCTCTCCCTCTCGTTTTCTCTTCCAAAAAGAACAGGAAGCGCGAAGTCCAATTTTGCTTCACCGGATTGAACCGGACCAAGTTTCTCTTCCTCTGACGGCGTCGGTGTCTAATCTGTGGCTAACAAGGTACGCTCGAATCCGTGGTGTGCTTTACGATCGGTGATACGTGTCGTTTTCCCGGGCTTGTCTTCCGCATTGATTTAGGGGTTCGATTTAGTGTCGAATCCGGTTTTCGGGGATTCATTATTCCCAACAACAGGCAATTGGAAAAATCAATTGATGGATAGATCTTGCAGTTCTGTTGGGATCTTTTCTTAAAGCAAGAAATTGTGATTGATCCTGCAAATATTGTTCCAAATTCCAAGAGGATTCTAGAACATATGCTTTATTACATAGTCCGACATATCAAAAACTTGAGGTTGAGCTTTTTTCTAATGAAGGAAGAATGATGCCGGATGCCTTAAACTTGGATATACGTGTTTTATTTGATGAATTTAGGATGGTGAAATCTGATATTTCCTTCTTTACGTAAGTTGGTTTAAGATATTCACTTAGTATATAATATTTGAGTTTATTGTTTCTATCATTTTAACTTTTTTTATGAGTTGATATATTTTATTTTTTATCGGAAGATACCATAGGATCGAGTTGGTTTTTAAGGTTTAGCTAGACTTTTGTTATACTTGCAGGTTTTTTTTTTCTCGGTTACTTTATCTAGTAACAATTAGAGAAAGGGTTGCAACTGTATTAACTTCTTATGTTTTATAGGATCATGCAGATAGCCTCTTTCTAGAAATAAAAAACCTAAAGAGATTTCTATCTATGCATTCTGTGGGCGTATACTTCGGGCATTCATACTTGCAAGTTGCAACTTAGTGCTTTTTATTTCCACTGCATTGAAGTTGAATTAGGAAAATAAAGCTATTTGTAGTCTCGGCTTCAAGCAAAGAATAAAGGCCTCTCGGGATCAGGGGATTAAAGAGATGAGTCCATTACATGAAACTGATAAAAAAGGAGTCTAGTCATTGCCAACCTCGAGACTAGAAACATAAATTACATTGCACACGGGAGAAGAATACTTTAGAGTAAATAAGACTCGCCAACCATTTCCGATCCTTCAATTCAAGGAAGTTGCCGACGCGTCTCTCTGCGGCAACCCTTTGGAGTGGGTATTTGTATTGGTTGTATTTCCACGAAAAGAACAAGGGGACCATCAACACGACAGCCAGCAATATCGTATAAATTTCCACCATGCAGGCTCCTGCTAGCGCATCGGATTTCGGAAATTCGGTCATGAAGGTACCAAAGTAGGCTTCACCGACAAATAACGTCAACAAGTAAACCATGACAGTGTGGAGCAATAGGGGAATAGCGGTGATTCAGACTGTGATGATGGAGGTCATGAAAATCGTCATGTTAAGGGCCATCAACATGTATAATTTTGGGCCAAAATTATTCAAAAATACTGAATTGGTAAATAATCAAAAGGTTTAAGATTAAATTAATAAATTAAAAAGTTTATAACTGAATTGAATCCGTCTAATATGTTTAAGACTTTTTTGATAATTTCTAGGAGAGTGACACTCAACAATATTGAAAGGAAAAAAAAATTATAAATCATTGGCCAAGGATTAATTAGACTTCTTCTATTAATTTAAATTAGTGTTCATACCATGTAAAATCCCTTATACCTTTTGTCTTTTAGCATATTGTGTTCGAAATATCCGTCTACCTTTGTGTAAATAAAATAAGATAAGGTAATCAAACAATCAATTATTAATTGACCTATGAATTGAAAAAAGGAATGCATGTGGAACCACATGCAAAAGCTTCCTTTTTCTCTTTCCTGTTTTCCGAATACTCTGGAGGCCCGAGAATTATAAAAGACCAAGGATGATACGGGACTGAAATTGAGTTTTGCATGTCTACGTCATTTACAAGACAAACTACTTCTTGTATTCTCTTCTGGTTTTGGTGTTAGTCTTGCAATATGTCAGCTCCTCTTTGTATTTTTACTATGCTATTATGTATACAATGGATGTGTTACCATGTCTTTCTCCCGTTTTGGAGACACAAAAGGTAATCTACTTTGCATACTTGACTAATTAAAAGCATCTTCAGTCTTGACTACTGATTTATCTCCAAAAAAAAAAAAAAAAAAAGTAAAATCTTGACTACAAGCGAAACTCGGGATCTAGTTTTATGGAAATGGGAGTTCCTGTTAAGACCATCTACCGGCTTTGTATTATTGATAGCAAACAAAAAGATGACATAAAGTCCTTAGGCAAAGCCAACTCGATGTTGTCTTTGCAAGCACCACAAATATATCTCTTATACTTCCTTGATCATGACGTAGATGATTTATTTCAAATTGAAATGATAGAAATAGAAATAGATTTAGTTTGGCGCACAAAAGCCGACTTAATAGTACCTAATTACAATACAATATGTCTGTTCAAAGTTTTATTAACCTCCTTTTTTCCTTCTTTAATTTTTTTTTGGGTCACTAGTAAACTTTACAGATCTTAAAAGAAGAGGAAACGGGATTTGTTTGCCGATTCTACCGGACTACTTTTTCATATTCAGCTTTCCCGCATCAAAAAAGAATTTTCTATGTTCGTGTTCACAAGCATCATGGTCCGCGCCATATGCATTTCTGAGTGAGATTCTTCAGGTCGTCGTTAGAAATCTTCCATTTCGAGGCAGATTTAATTTTTTTTTGTCTTATCATGATACTTTTTTTTTTTTTCCAGATGATGCTGGCGCAGATAAATATTAAACAAATTGTCATACTGAAATATGTGCATATATTTGGGTCGATATAAGCTTGTAACAGGCTACTTATGAATACCAAGAGAAAGCCAAATTAAAGGATTTGTGGGTAGGGAAGTTACAAATGTTAGGTCAGACAACGAATTATATATGTTTGTGGACTTGCGCGTGCATCACCTAGCTAGATTAGGTAATGTTAAGAGTTATCGCCAACCAAATTTGATTTCACTCAATTCAATTGAGCACCAAAAACTTAAGACTAGTAGAATGCTCCTTAGAATTTGAGCTATGAATCTTCTAGAAATCAAAGACAATATATCTGAGTGTATCGATGCGGGAGGAGGGAATGAATCAAGTGTTGCCCAAGATCGTTCAAAAACAATAACCCTGCTTGCCCTGTCTCTAAAGGCTCCAATAACCGACCCTATACAAGTACTAGCAAAGGGAAGTGGAGCTGTAGGGGCACGAACTGAGATGCTCTTATTCCATGTAATAGACATACCTATAGGGAGCCGCTACATCAATAGGCACGAGAGAGAGAAAAGACAGCTGACGGCTCGGAGCATATGGACACACTTAATCATCATTTAATTTCATGGGATATACATGTATAATTTAATATGGCTTTACTCACATAATAGTTATTTGGGTACTATGAGGATAATAATCTATTGTGAGTTATAAAATTCTTAAAGAAGTGGGTCTCACAGCAATTAATGATTAATTGTAATTTGATTTTTTGTGATCCAAAATAGACTGTTATTTTCATAGTACATTAAAAACTGTCACACAATCATTTTTCAACCTAATAAACACACAGTGCGGCGGTGAAAAGTTATATATCATTACCAATAAAATTGGACATTATAGAGGGGTGTAAACTAGAGTCAAGTTTTTCATCAATGTGACGTTGGATCACGCATTAAAAAATCTCTCTATCTCTCGCTCTTCTGTGTTTATTATGCGCATAGGTGCGTTCAACCTGCCATGGGGAGAGGGGGAAGACAGTGATTCGATCGGGAGAGAGGGGGAAGAGGGGCACACGTTCAAGGTTCAAACCTTCACTGCCGCTTTTTACCTTCTCCCATTGCCTACGAAACCACCGTCATGACCACTGTGCAGGCATCAAGAGATTTCTCTCTAGGTCCTTCTTGCATGGATGCTCTGGGCTTGCTTGTATGGGTTGATAGTAAAAACTGGAAGATCGTGGGAACGAGGTGTTTGGTAACAACGACAGTTGTGAGAACTGCCTCATTGACAAAGATCGGAGCACGGGCTTTGATGGCGAGCATCTCAACAAAACCTGAAGCAGCAATTCGGCTTGATGCGGTTGACTGTGGACACCGTTGCGAACTGACTTTGAGTTCTGGGGCTGGAGAGAAATCTAGGTGGGGACAACGAAAGAGTGCCGTGAGAAAATTGAGCCGAGGGCCAACCATTCGATGAACCAATTTCAGCGGTCCAAGGTAATGGGATGTCCTGTTTATCCAAAGGCTTCATATTCGAGCGGAAAAGGATTTCGAAGAGTTCGACGGGCATAAACAGTATGTTGGTCGCTACAAAAGGCGTGGATGTGATGGGTGAAATTATTATGACAGACCAAAGGTCGACATGGTGGAGCCTGTCATGAAGATCACCGCCAAGAATTGTGGCCATTTCCATTGTCTCAGAGAGTTCCATGAATTCCCTGCAAAGTTCCTTATTTAATGGATTTTTTTAACCGTGAAAGGTTTTCTTGCAGATGTAGATCATCTTTTTCACTGCACGTATATTTCCACAAATCGACAAGCAAACCTCTTAGCTTGTAGATTGAAGGGAGATGCTTTTTATTTTTGTGGGACCAAGTGCAGGTTAAGGGGATAAAAGCAGGTGAAGCCCCGATTAGAACGTGACATAAAATGTGAAATCTGTTAAGGCGGCGATTTTTATGGATTGATGATCGAGCTGAGCAAGCCAAATTCATGTCATCCTCAATAACAACAACCAAAAAACATCTGACGCTTCTATAATTGTCGTTAATAAGCCTGTCGTTGAGACTCAAGAACTAGAAGTGGAAGTTTTTGAATTCCATCTTTAAGAACTGGAGGATTTGGGGGATTTTGAGCTTGAGGAAGAATCTCAGGGGAGTATGTCTTCCATGACGATGGAGAGAAAATTTAACAGAAAAGCCCCTCTCATGTTGATCTGAAATTTAGATACAAATGAGATTTGGGCGGAGAAATCGGTAGCGATAGAAAATGGAAAGACGGACAGAAGAACAAAATTTGATTTCATTATGACAGGCAATTGGAAAAATCAATTGATGGATCGATCATGCAAGTTTGGTTGCGATCTTTTCTTAAAGGATGAAATTTTGATTGATTATGTAGATATGGTTACAAATCCAAGAGGATTTTAACACATGCTTTATTAGATAATCCGACATTTCAAAAACTTAAGATTGAGCTTTTATTTCTAATAAAGGGAGAATCATGCTGGATGCCTTAAGTTTGGATTCACATCTTTTACTTGATGAATTTAGTATGGCGAAATCTGATATTTCCTTATTTACACAAGTTGGCTAAGGATATTCACTTACTATATAATGTATGAGTTTATTATTTCTATCATTAGGATCGAGTTGGCTTTTAAGGTTTAGCTCGGCTTTTGTTATATTCTCGGTTCTTTTTCTCAGTTACTTTATCTAGTAATAACCCTAAGGGGGGTTGCAACTGTATTAACTTGTTATGTTTTACAGAATCCTGCAGTTTGCCTCATTCTATAAATAAAAAACCTAAATGCATTTTGTGCGTGTACACTTCGGGCATTCATGTTTGCGAGTTGCAACTCAGTGCTTTTTTTTTTTTTGGTAAAGTGCAACTCAGTGCTTTTTCTTTCCACTGCATCGAAGTTGAATAAGGAAATAAAGCTATTCAAAGTCTCGGCTTCAAGCATAGAGTAAAGGCCTATTGGGATCAATTTATTAATAGATGAGTCCATTACATGCAACAAATAAGAAAGAGTCTAGTTCTTGCCAACCTCAAGACTAGAAACATAGATTTTATTCCACACGTGAGAAGAGTACTTTAGAGTAAATAATACTCGCCAACTATTTCCGATCCTTCAATTTGAGGAAGTTGCCGACGCGTCTCCCTGCGAGAGACTTTTGGAGTTGGATTCGGTATGTGTAGTAATTCAACGAAAAGAACGAGAGGAACGGCAACACGAGAAGCAGATAGCTCAGGTAAATTGCCGCTATGCCCACTCCTGCGACCTTATCGGGTTTCGGGAATTCGATCATAAGGGTAACAAGGTAGGAACTAAAGATGAGTAAAGTTAAAAAGTAAACCATCCCAGTGTGAGGCAATAGGGGAATAGCGGTCATCCAGATTGTGATGAGGGAGACCATGAAAACCGTACTGTTGAGGACCGTGAACTGGTATAGTTTCGAGCCAGTCAGGACAGTGTTTCCGGCTTCATGTAGTTTTTCAACAGCAATGGCGCTGGAATTGGCAGTAACGACAGTGGACTTGGTTGGATGATTTGGAGAGCTATCCCCCCAGTATCCTCCTGGAGGACTGAGTGCGGCTTGGTAAGTGGCAGTCGCAATTAAAGTGGCCATTGCAAGGACTATATTGCGAGCGGATTCTTCTCGGACCATGAACAAAGATGTGGACCTCTCAAAGATAGTTAATTCCATGCTTAATAACTCTGATAGAGAAGGGTCGGGAGTAGGTCTTCCTTTGCGTCCAAGACAGCATAACAACTTCACAGGATTTCGGAAGATTTTCATAGCCGTCTTCTTCACATTTATTTTGAAATTCTCAAACCTCCACTTTCCAATCTGGAAGAAATGCAAAGGGCGCAAAATGAAGTGTATATCCCTTGAATTATAACTACTGCTTTGTCACTAGCTTTACTACTTTGAACTAGATAACTTTCTTATGGTACTCACTTAAGGGACAAATTTTTCTTTGTTCACTTGTGTATTTCTAAAAAAATATTCATTTAAATGCCATTACTTTTAATTGATTACTTGAATGCTATGACTTAAAAAAAAAAAAAATGTTCACGGAAGTGTCAAAAATCCGACGAGGTAAGGCATTAATAGTGGGCCTTTTAAAAAAAAAAATTATGATACTCAAGTGATCGATTGAAAACTTATATAAGATTCAAGCGATAAAAAAAAAAGTTATATCACTCAAATGAATGCCATATGAAAGTTATGATACTCAACTAATCCCAAAAAAAGTTTACTAAATTTTATTTATTAAATGCAATCATTTATACCCAAGTAATGAATCCCAGATGTTTTCAAAAAGTGCCATTTAGTCATCTTACCCGAAATTATTTACGTGATAGTTAGGAATTGCCATGTGAGTAGTAACATAGGTGAATCCACACAAACGTGCTAATCCGATTGACCAAGATTTTCCACAAAAATTTATAACTTGATCAAGTCAACTAAAACAATTAAGAATCAATTCCATTTTGCACAAAAGTCCATTTGCAATGAAGAGAAAGACTACCTTAGACATGTGTGTTTCTGTCCTTTATGCATAAGATTCAACTAATTGAAGAGTAATTTTTTTGTCCACATGGTTGTGTTGTATTGTCCTTATTAGCTTCCATTTCACTAGCTTCTATCTTGTACAATATGTTCGATGGACAGATTTCGAAAGGAGGAAAAAGATCTTGCTTATCAATAGGAAAAACAGAATATTGGAAAAGGATGAATTAAGTTACTATCGTGTGAGGTGGGAGTGTATCACGATGGAAAGAGTTGGAGGAGAAGTATTCATCCAAAACCACCCAACTTAGAGAGATCTAGAGCTCACTAGAAACCGAGTCTTGTCAGGGTCTGAAGGGAAACGATTTTAATTTTACATTTTCTCACCACTATCTAAACTGTAAGCAAGGTGATCTTAATATCACTCCTTTCTTTCCCTTTCAATTTTCCTATATCCTCCGACCAAAACAGTATTAGGCCAATTAAAATTAACTCAAATTAGAAGCATCACGAACTTAAAATATTTTTACCACAAGCAACTTTTGAAATGTAGGGGCTTGTTTTAATAAATCTGAAAAAACAAGCCTAGGTAATCTTAGGCATTGAAAATAGAAGTAAAGCATTGTTTGATAAGAGAGAGGTGGCAAGTAGGAGATCTTACCACAGATCCTTCAATGCCTAATCTCTTCCCATAATCTTGCAAGATTTCCTGAGCTGTCTTACCCTGGAAGTTCTTCACATCTAAATTGACATATGCAAGCAACGCCAGTATGATCTGAAAGAAATGCAAAGGGAACAAAATGAAGTATGTATCCCTTCAATTTCAATAACTGCTTTGTCACTAGCTTTGTTATTGTGCATAAAGTGAGCTCATGACATGCAAGTTTGAGTGAGACTAGTGATGCAACGACTGATGTCCCATGGGAATGAGTTTATGAAACCTTATTTATCAAATGCAATCATTTCAAACCATGTAATGAAGCCCCAAATATTTTAAAAAGTGCAATTTAGTCATCTTGCTCGAAATTATTGCGTGATAACTAGGATTTGCCTGTGTGAATTTTAACATGGGCGAATTCATAAAAGTGCTAATGCGATTGACTATGATGTTTCATGAAAGTTTAGGACTTGACCAAGTCAACTTAACGGTTTCATGTTGTACATGAGTCCTTTTGCTATGAAGAGAACGATTACCGTAGACGTGTGTTTATATCATTTATGCATAAGATTTAACTAACAGGGACTAATTTTCCCATCCACTAATTGATTATTTATGATTTTGTTGCATTCTCCTCGTTAGCTTCCATTTCACTAGCTTCTATCTCACAAAATATGTTCAATGGACTGATTTTGAAAGGGAGGAAGAGGCCTTGCTAATCAATAAGGAAAAACAAAATACTAGGAAAAAATGAATTAAAATACTTTTGTGTAAGGTAGGAGTGTATTATGATGGAAAGAGTTGGAAGAGAAGTATTCATACAAAAACATCCAAATTAGAGAGATCTAAAGCTCACTAAAAACTGAGTTTTATGGGGGGTCCAAGGGAAACGATTTTAATCGTACATTTTCTCGCCATTGTCTAAACTCTAAACAAGGTGATCTCTATATCACTCCTTTTCTTCCCTTCCAATTTCTCTATATCCTCCCACCAAAACAGAGTCAAGCCAATCAAAATGATTACAAATTAGAAGCATCACGAGCTTAAAAGATTTTTACCAGTAGCAGCTTTTGAAATGAAACTATGGGATTGTTTTGATAAATCTGAAAAACAAGCGCTAGTATGGGTAATCTTAGGCGTTGAAAATAGAAGTAAAAATTTGTTTGATAATAGCTAAAAATACATCACTGCATATCCTTAATTCTTGCCAAACATGGAAATGTGATTACTATTGATAGGTTTTAACAATATAATTGTGAAGATTCTAATTACTATTCACTACACGGATCACTAGTTTAAGTAAGTATTTTGACTATATTGAGTCTTTCAAGTCAAATACTGATTATCTTACAAGTTTAATATCATTCAGTGTTAAAATTTTTTGTCCAACGCTAAATGGGTTTTCATAGAGGTTCATATGTGACTATTAAATTAAACAAAATAAGAAAACGTAACCTACTTACTAATATTATCACTATCTTAATATGAGTATTTGCCTTTTTTAATTTTATTTTTTTTAAAGTACTTCTTGATCTAATTTTTCCGACCCATCTGAATGGCATAAAAAAATTCATCATACATTTTATGGAGTAATTTGAAGAGATATAAAATGATTAGAGTAGTCACCAAGTAAACAAGAATGGATCCACATGCGAAAACTGGATTCAATATGAGAGTGGAGCCTACACTCTCGTGATATCCACCCCTCCTAATCCCTTTGCTTCTCTCCATAAAAAACAAACAAACAAACGAGGCGACCCTTCAAATCTCCCCTCTCTGAATGTGTCTGACATCATGTATTTTCAACTTTTGATATTTTATTACCATAACATTTGTTCCGGGACTAGAGATTGTCGAATTTAAGGATCAAAGAATAAAAGCACGAACAACCAAGAAATCGATGAACTATACCTCTTTTTGCGGCTCTCCAGATACAGCAATGTGCATAACAGTGTTACCATCTTGGTCTTTCCAATTTAAAATTTCTTTCAAATGGACTCGTGTAAGCCATCCAAACAAAACCTTGAATGCTTTGAAATTGTGGTTCTTAATGGCAATGTGAACCGCAGTCTCACATCGGCTCGTTAAGTCTTCAATAGATGATTTGCAAGCGCAAAGGAATTCAGCTAGAAGCTCCAGCTCCTCGTCTCCCTCTTTTCCGGCAACATAATGCAAAGGGGTAATCCTGCCTCGTCCGCAGACTTGGATCAACTCGAGGTCAAAGTTCATCAATGCCCTCACAGTTTGGTATTGTTCATGTTGCAAAGCCAAGTGCATGGGGCTATAACCCTCCGGATTCAGCATCCGAGCAAATGGAGGCGACAAGGTGGCCAACTCCATGGCCACTTGGGTTTTTCCGGCGGCCGCAGCAAAATGTAGAGGAGTATTTAGGATGGGGTCCTTAGACATGCGATCTAAGGGCACTCGCTCCTCCACAATTAAGTTATGTAGCTCATCAACATCATCATTTGCTATTGCTTGATGAAGCTGACACTCCCCAGCCTCTTTTTCTTCTTTCTCGAGCAGACCCCTGGCCATCGTGTTAATAGGGAAATGTAGTAGCAGAAGAGGGGGTTTGCTGGGTGATATGATCGATGGAAGTGGTGAACTTGCGAAATCATATATTATATGGTGCGACGGTCAAGGAATTTTTACTTAGCCGAGTCAACAACTATACAGGTGGGCCCAATGGTAGGTCGGGGGTGAGTGGGGCCCAACATTTCTTTGACAGCTCAGATTCTCAGGAAATCGTCAGACTTGTAATTTTACGCTGCTCTCTTGCTTTCTCACTTTATGGTCTTTCTCTTCTTGTTGTGTTTTGCAAGAATTGCATGACGTGATTTACCGAGAAGGAAAAACTGTACTATGTCATGGCCCGTATATTGAAGTCAAGCTGTAAAGTACTGTATGGTATACATTTTTTTCTAAAATCCAGATCAAACATTTAACACTATGGTGCCTCGGATGAATTTTATCTAGAAATGTTTTGGATGGAATGTTATTTATATTGGTGATATGTAAGGCGGCATGTTATATTGTGGTTTCGACTTGATGCTCATAGTCAACCTACATATTTAGACATGATGTGATGTATATGTGTATGAATCAATTCTACTTCGGGGCTTAATTGTAGCTAAAGCATTTTTCGAGACTTAATTAGAGCGAAATATGATTTTTGTACCTCATCACCTAGCAAAGTGTGACTGTGAAATCTTCTTGACATGAGCATAAGACGAAGTTGACATATGCTGGCTATGCGATATTACATTGTTTATGATATGGTGCGTGTCTTATAATTTTTTGGAATATATGCAATGCTTGTAAAATGAGTAAACGCAAAGCATACTCATTTCTAAAGCTGCATTATTCTTAACTTGATCTAATAGGAATGGTGATTTTGTGTTCTTTTTTTTTTTTTTTTTTTTTTCATGTAAATAAAAAACTAATAAAGTTGGAAGCAAAATAAATTGTGCCACTTCCTTCCCATCAACCCCTCAAATCTTTCCAAGGTAATGGAAAATCCGTCGTACCTTACTTGTTATTGCTGATCCCAAATTAAAGTAGATAGTTTGCAGAATTTAATCATACATTTGAGGTATTAATAGCACTGAACTTGCTTCCTCCTTTATTTGAACAAGTCCACTTATAAACCTGCAAGATTTAATGAGATCATTGCCAACTATTGTAAAAATTCTATCACCCCCTCACATTTCATCTGATCTTTTTGCCTTGTACTAAACGTGGGCAAATTTAATTGGGTAGGTAAATAATGACCGAAAAAGATTTAAACTCAAAACCCTTTACTCTAATTCTATATGAAATTTGGTAAGATCACTACCAACTGTTCTAAAAACTTAAACTATTATATCAATACATGGTTTAATATTTAAATATTCTATCAAACCGTAAGAACAAAATTATCTCCTCAAGCTCAAGACCTCGCATCAGTTCTTGCTTCAATTCAATATATGCAGGCAAGCTCTCTATTCATTTCTAAAACAGTTATCAAATGAAGATTTCGAGTTTTGAATTTAACATCGAATTAGCTCAAAAATAAAGCTCGTTAAATCATGGGTGCATCCAGACCAAAAAAAAACATGGGTGCATGACAAATTTGACAATTTATTAATAACTGTGAATTAATGGCGGAATCTTCATCATTACTCCTCTCTAATGAAGTTGGCAATTGAGCTTTCCATAATCATATATCAGATGGCTTCACTTATTTTTAATCTCAAAACCTTTTAACTAAAAAGTTCCAAGAATGCTCTCGTAAATAATAACTACGTATTGCAAAACCGTAATGCAAAATTAGTTCACATGGCTACTAGTTTATTTTGATAAGGGGTTAGATAATTAAGCTAAAATAGCTAGTTTCCAATAAGAGTTTATAATTTAAGCTCCATATATAAATGATAGTAATTCGCTAAGAGAACTAGTAATTTTGAAATATATTGGTAATTTTGTGGAAGAATCAGTAAATATAACCCAATGATAAGTTCGGAAATACATGTTGTGAACTATTGGAACATCTAGTAATTATGTGGTTATCAATAAGCATCGAGTGAACTCTAACCATAGTTAGCAATTGACAAAAGAATAGCCCAAGTGCCAAAACTTGGTACGATAAGATAATTAAATGTCAAAAGTTAGGAAAATAACACTTAAATGTCACTTTTTTTAAAAAATGGGACATCTGAGTATCAAGTCCGGTGAACCCCGCCAGAAATCTTACATAGCAATTTTTTTATTAATATTGCTTGCCTATGTAGCTTGCCAAAGAGTTGACTCAACAAAAAAACGCTAAAACGACGTCGTTTTGGCGTAGATCTAAAATTTAATATAAATATTAATTAAATTAAATTTAAAACAAAATTTAAAGAAAAAATTGGTTGTAGGACACCACGGCTTAGCCTTCGCCACCTTCCCCCACCATCGCCAATAGGGCTCGGCAACTCGGCCAACCAATGTTGAGGGCCTACAAGCCTTCGCCCAGATCTAGGGTGAGGGCTCACAGGCCCTCACTACCATTCAACAAAGGTCCTTGGCCCTTGGCCAGGGCCCGCTGACCTTGACCGACCTTTCCTCCACCGTCGACGGCCCTTCCCAGCTACGGCGGGTTGGCAATAGTAGGGAGGCGGCAACAAGGGCTAAGTTCTCACCTTTTACCTCTTCCTCCTTTTTTTTTTTTAAAAAAAAATAGTATTTGTTTTGCCTCTTATTTGAATTTTAATATAAATATTGATTAAAGTAAATTTAAAACTACATTTAAATTGTTTAAAAAAAAAAAAAGATGGACATTGCAGGCAGCCAGCGTGGAGCCCTCACCATCGCCTTCTCCCCACCGTTCCCGAGAAGGGCCGATGACGATGAGGAGTCCTCGTGGCCTACGATCTCCACCATCATCTTCTTTTAAAGAAATTTAGTTTTAAATTTAATTTAATTAATATTTACATCAATTATTTACCCACGTCAACAACAAAACGACGTTGTTTTTGCACTTGTTTAGCCACGTCAGTGGGTAAAACGATATTATTTTATACTTACCTCGCTAGAAAATCGACACGTCAGCATTTTGGCAATTTTTTTTTGCCTTTGGCACTTAACTAATCCATTTGGCTCCGATTTTAGCACTTAAGTGTCACTTTCTTAACTTTGGCGCTTAAGTGTCCCCCCGTGCCAAGTTTTGACACTCCAAAGGTCTGGGTCTCATTAGTAATTTCATATAATACTTATTAACATTATCCGTCGGTAAGTTACGCATATAAATATTGGTAAATATTGCAACAATTGGTAATTTCGAAACGATCGAAGAAAAGTAAATAGGTGACTCAAACATTAAGCTAGAATTAGTTGGTGACTTAATGGGAGAAAAATGGGCAAGTCACTTAAATTAAGGTTGGTAATTTTGAATAAAAGTTAGTACCATTACGAATCTTGGAAATATATATTAGAAAGTACAATCCATAAATTTAAGCTGACATGGGATAGTATTTCTACACCCCTCTCATGCATAAGCCTATCGTTGACATTTGGGTTTGAACACGCATATACAAAAGGGATAGTGCGATTTCATATTTAAATATTCCAACATTCCTTGTCATGCATAGACTAGGATTTCCTGCTCTGATACCATGTAAGATTTTGTAGGAGTACTCTCAATTATTCTAAAAGTTTAAGTTGATAAATAAAGGGGGACTGCATGAATATAAAGAACATATAGTTTTTATTGTTAAGCAATTTCAAATAATATTTCCACACTTCGTCTCTTGTGCAAGTATTGATACTTAAAAAAAAAAAATCTGTCAGTAACTTAATAATATGTCACTAGCTAAATAAGCATGCATATAAACGATTTGCAAAAAGAAGAATAATGTCTCTCTTTGTTTTCTAAAAGTCGAAATTGCGATGACTACTTGGAAGACCAAAAAGCAAATTGCTGGCACTCGATTAAAGAACAAAAAAAAAAAAAAAAAAAGCAAAGTTCTAATGCCGACAAAGATTATTGAGCATGAAAAAGTAATATCCAAATTGTGATGACTACTCTAGGTTTAAAATTATCTCAACCTTGTCACTACTATGTGATTCAAAAAGCAAGGATTAAAACTAAACTTGAGACATATGTTACCTTAAACCTATTTTTTTTTTATCATTGATGCTACAGGGCTGGCAATTTCTGACACAAATTAATATGTTTATGCACGATTATAAGGTGAACTCAAAAGTAACACGAATTGACATGAATTTATTATATGCGAGTTTTATAGCATGGTCAATAAAAATATAGGTGTTTTTCAATTGCACTACTTAGCATGATTACAAATCCAATCAAATCACATGAATTTGAGTTGCCAATTCTTGTGAAAACACATATAAGCATTTATAGCAAATAAAAAGTAGTTTATGTGATGATATTTTTAAATAAATGTTTTTTCATATACTGTATATAGAGTAACATATACCTACAAATGGAAATGCTCTATGTCATTTACCAGACGACCTTCTTCTATTTTTTTCTTTTTCTTTTTTGGGTGTTTGTCTTGCTATAAGTTAACTTCTTTTTGTATTTTCACTTTGCTATCACATGGAAAACGTTTGTACTATCACGCCTTTATCCCGTTCTTTGTCGGGGAAAAAAGGAGAATTCTTGGAGACGAAAAGTGCTCTGCATCCTTGACTAGTTAATAACTTAATAGTACCTTCAATCTTGATATAAAAGGTTTATTGCTGATAGCTAACAAAAGACAACATAAATTCCATAGGCAAAGACATCATATAATTAATGTCCGTGGGATCATGTCTTCAATGTGCTAGGCTCCAGCCTCATTAAAAGTGTCCTTTTTTTTCTTATGATGACGTTGGCACAGGCCAAGTAATCCAAGTCTGCTCAAGTCATTCATGTGTTCAGTAGACACTAAATTAATCACCAGACAGACCATTTCAACCTATTGCCCGCCCTTGCGCACAAAAGAAAAGAAAGAAGACAAATATAGTGCGAACCCAATTTGGAGAGTGCACATTTTCAAAAGTGGAAGCAGTTCTTCTTTTATGTTCGAAAAACGTTTACGAATTTTTATTTAATCGATCAATCCTTCAAAATTATGAGATAAAGTCACCACTTATATTTTTTTCTTTTCCTTCTCCCTTCCCGTGAAACCCCCCCCAAAAAAAAAAAAAGACAAAAAAACAAAAGAATAGCTATTGGATCACTAAGCAAACACTTAGCATAGACTTTCTCAAATCCATATCAATCACAACCTTGGGATTTTTAATTTAATTAAACATTCAAATCAATTCATTTTGGAGTCACCACTAATTTATTATTAATCAATTAAAAGTCTAAATTGTGGAAGAATATTTTACTTTGCGAATCAAAAATCCATTGATAAAGAAACTTGATTACGCTAGACAAATCTAATGCCCTTTCAATACATTTTTTTTTTCTTTTTTAAAAGAAATATTTTGCAAGTAGTCTGAGTTAATTTTAATTCTAAACCACTATCATGTGATGGATGATTATGTAGGTATGCATATTGACACTCAATAATCAAAGCAATAAATAAATTACCTAAGGAAATACAAAACCCCAATTCTCTAAACAATAGAAAAGCTTCATTAAATCCGCCATATCAAGTGTTTTGCAAAATGTTAACTCAAGACCAAATAATGTATGCATGACCTAAACATGATTTCTAAATGCAATGTCAATTAATTCTTTTTTGTTTTTCTTTTCATGATATGCAGTATGAACAAGCATGAAATGTCATTGCTAATTGATCCTATCTTGACAATTTGATTAGTAAAACATTGAGATTAAGACATGTAACTCTCTAGATGGGGCGCAACATGCAACATGAATTTTATGTAATTAATAAATTTATTCTACTATTAAATGTGATCTATATGAGACATGGATGCAGTATTATTTGAGCTTTTCTTTATGAGTTAAAATAAGAAATTGCAGAAACTTACATGATGGCTTTGACAAATTAGGAAATAATATTTATTAAATCTTTAAGATGCAATAAATAAAGTTTATACTTTCTTAAATTGCTATCTAGTTCCTAATGCACATAGGATATAAATTTATAAATTAGGCAACATCCGTAAAATGAGTGAATGGATGCATACTTATCTCTAAAGCTGCATTATTCTTTGCTTGATCTAATAGGAATGGTGATTTTGCTCACCGCTCCCTGTCAATTTCCTTTTTTCCTCTTTTGTATTTCTCCATTTAAAGTAAAGAGCGAATAAAGCTGAAAGCAAAATAAATAAAGGGGGCAAAAGAAGAAGAAGAAGAAGAAGTTACAGTGACCCTTCCCTATCAATGACCCATCGTATCTTTCTTAGGTAATTGAAAAGCATTCATGCCTTACTTGTAATTAGGGGTGATCGATTCTCGAGTGGATAGGTTCTAGAGTTGGAATATGGAACCTACCATGATATCATCGATTCCAATTTTTGGGCCTCGGAACCTACCCTATTTGCCTAAAACCAGTTCCAGAACGTACTTGCTTTTCCGATCCATTTCTAGGGTCTATCCAAGAACCAATGTTTTTCCTTTTTTTTGATTCATTTTTTACAGCAAAATCATATGAGGTTATGAGTAATAAAAAGATTCAAAGTAAAAAATGAAGGGAAATCCCTATCCACCAAAAATAACACGTAGTCATATATAATTATAAAAGAAAAAAAATTCAAACACACAACATAAATTTAAATTATAAAACTATATTCCCCATTCATCTATAAAAATATAGTAGAAGAGGAAAGATTGGCGAGGAGTTCCCAAGAGGATAAAAGATAGAGTGCTGATGTTAGCATTTAGGTAAAAAAAATTAGGGTTTTGGCATTTAGCTTATAAAATTGGTTTCAAAATAGGGCAGTTTGGTCCAGCGCCTAGATGGATATTCACTTGGAACCTGTTCCTGGATATAGTCTTGGATCAGTTCCAACTATATCCGATTCCTAGATCTATTTTTCAAGTGGTCCGATCCGGTTATAGGGTAGAACCGATCCAGTTGCATACCTCTATTTGTAACTAATCCCAAACTACAAAATACAATTTGCAAAATTTAATAATACATTTGAGGAGTTAATAGTAATGGACCTGTTTCCTCCTTTATTTGAAACAAGTCCACTTATAAACCTAAGCACACCATTATGTCTAGAGCTATGAGCTTGCATTGGTTCTATGATTTGATTCAATATATGGAGGTGAGTTCTCTACTCGTTACTATAACAATTTAATAAATGAATATTTTGAGTTTCAAGCTTAGTATGAAATTAGCTTGGAAAGTAAAGCTCTTTAAATCATGGATGCACGACAAAATTTGACAATTTATTTAAGGATATTGTGCATTGAAAGTTCTAAAACTTATCATGAAAAATGTAGTTGTTTTATAAAACTTTTATAATGTGCAACTAAGTCGTAAAACTTGTCATGAAAGTACTATTGAGTTCTACGACTTTTAAATAGTGCAATCAAATTCTAAAATTTATCAAATTAGTTCAATCAAGTCCTTTCATTAATTGCACTTTTTGAAAATTTTAAACTCAATTACACTTCAGTGACAAAATTTGGTACTTCCAGTGCACTTATCATATTTATTTATAAACTAGTGAATCAGTCAGTGATGATTTCTTCATCGTTTGCTTCCCTTCAATGTCATTGACAGTTAACATTGCTCTAACTCATTTCTAGTTCTCCTGCTATGGATTCTTAGCCTGTCAATGGCTATATCCTACCATCCAACGGTCATCAGTTGATGCAATTGTGCGAAACGACTTGCTATCAATCATCCAATGATCCTTATGAATATGTCACCTTCCAAAAAGTTTACATTAATGACAGACCGACCATGGTACCTTCAAATCCTCCTAAGCACCTTATTATACTTCTCTTGCTCTCTGCCTGTCAAGATCCTCATCCTCATGATCCAATCCATCTTCAGTGAACTCACAAAGACCATCAACATTATCACATTTTTCCTAAAATTATCACCACATCATTACGAAGAACATCTGCACTTGTCACGAAGATCATTAAGAATTGTTCTGGAATCATCACCACATCAAGTTTTGTTCTGGAATCATCAAAATACCATAGGGATGTTTTCCCAATAAAAAGCATTAAGAATCGTCATCCAAGAATGACAAGGTCATAAAACTCATTTCTTATGATTGATCCTTGTGGATTCGGGTTTAATCTAAAATTGGGAACACTTACGAGTGAATGTGTATCAAAAGATTTTAATATTTTCTTTGATGATTATAATAAAACCATCTTTTTGATCTCTCCCTATGTAGTAGACACATCACCAAATTGCCTTGGATTTCTAGACTCCCAACGATTTTGACCATTTATTATTCATACACGATTCTATCATATCATACTTTCGTGATAGGTAATGATATATAGCAATGGACTAAGGTTTATTTGGTATTTTTGAGTTCTATCTTCTTACATCCAACCTTTTGTTTGGTGGTAAGTCACTTGAAAGGTCGCTTTTAAAGACTAGATATTAAAAGCAAAATTGATGATGTTGAATTTATATAATATCTATTGTTACATGCGACCTTATGTTTGCTGATAATTATATCTATTATTTCAGCCCATTGTTTTCTTTTTACACTGGATTTCCGATGTTGATTATATCATTGTAAACACTTTTCTAGCACGTATCGACTTTAGTCGCGTATGATTCATCAACTCATGTAATATGCGTATTTTCAATGACTAAAAATAATTTGCGGGAATCACTTTAAAGACCTCTAATTTGATACGTCAAGAAACACACTAGCAGAGTAAAACTTGCTGTTTAATTAGGATACTTTGACTAATTTTAGTACTAATTTACCGATGTTTATGGCCATTGCAGTGGTTCATGTGCAACCCAAAGTAACAACAAGAAACTTGAACTAGCAAAATTCGATGTTCATATGCAATCAATGTGAATTGCTTATGTTATCATCATAAAAAACCCGGTTGAATCCGTTTGGTCAAGTTCTTCATTGAATCCTTGTGGGTTCTCTAGCTAAGGCTTGTCTTTACTTTTTAGGCATCAATGTGACCGACCATTCTTGGACTGACTTTGTCGGGCCACGCATAAACAGGCCCAGTATCAATTTTTGGGTCATGGAGTTAATGTTCATGGCAAAAGATTGTGCTTGGCCCATGAGAGAGCTCATTCCGTCCATGCCCGATTAAACAAGTCATTGCTCTCATAGATTCACCTGCCGTCTTTTATGTATTAGAATTAAATCCAGCGCATCGCAAGACGACTTCCAAGCAAGCCCGTTGGTGGCAAGATGGGCGTCTCGTGCAATCAAAGATGCTTATCACAAGCCTACTAGGTTCAATCTCGTGCAAAATCTTATCTTCTAATACGCAAATACATGTCTAAATATCTTTATAATCTTTAGTTTGATCTGTCTTGTATATTTCAATTTAGAATAAATAGGTCAAAGTCAAATGTAAATTATTATTTTCCACGAAATTGGACAATTTTGAGACTCGTGCCATATCATTTTTTTCTTTTTTGCAGTGTTAGGATACAGTGTTTGAGGGTTGTAACTTCTCGATTTTATTTTTCTTTGGGCTTTGATTCAACAGTTGCACAAACAACTATAGTTCGGGAGGGGGGCCATTGGTTTGAACCCTGTCGCTTGGTGCAAGTTGAAGATTTTGCACAAATGGAAGCATAAATAGATATAGAGTTTCAATGGAGGGATTTTAGTTTTGACTTTTTGCTTTATTCCTAATTTAGCAATGGATGCGACTTGACTTTTATCTGATCTTGAATGTCGAAAACTTCATGCACGTAATAATTTCCATATTTTCCCAATATTTGCATAATATTTTAAATATGGAGCAGTGTCGCGACCAATTTTTTCGGGTGTGGACCACCTAAGGTTTGGCTAATGGATTGTTAAGCCTAGACTTAACTCGGGCTCTCCCAAGCCCATACCAATTCGCGACTTAGGTTTAAGTTCTTAACATGCAATTGATTTTCAATTAGGAGTCGCCACTAATCTATTTTTGGTGGGTCGATTAGAAACCCAAGTAAAATAACGGGAGAATTATTTTACTCCTAAGAACCATAGACTATGGGTACGGGGACTTGGTTATGCTAGAATTCTCTAACGCCCTTTCGGTACCTTTCTTTTTATTTTGAAAAATGTTTGGCAAGCAGTTTGGATTAATTTTAAATCTATTCCCCTAACATGTGTGGTGGTCATACGGGTGCACAATCCTCCAATTTAACACCAAGATAAACAATAAATAAATTGCAGGACTTACCTCATAGCAACGGAAGTATCTGCAACGTTAAATTAAAATCCACATCAACAACCCTAGATATGGTTTCTAATTAACACGCAATTTTTTGTTTTCACTTTTTTAATGAAAATTATGCAATATGCAATGCAATATTTAAATGACCTAACTCTAATGTCATGCAATTTCTAATTGAATAGGCCTAGCAACAACTACCACATGACATGCATTTTAATGAATCTAATCCTAATGATGTGCATGTGACATTTTTCTTTTCTTTCTTTTTCCTAAAAGAATGCAATCTATCCTAGAAAATAAAACTAATTCAACCTATGGCATTTTTTCATGAAATTCGAAATTAGGTTAAATGTGAAAATTATCTAGCTAGATTAAGATCTTATTTAATCTATATTAGGAATTAGATTGAGCCAAATCCTAATTTAAACTAAAATATTATCTTACCCTAAATAATCCTAAAATGCAATATATCTAAAAAATGCCTAAACTTATAATAAATTAAAAAAAAGAATTATCTAAATTAAACTAAGTGCAATTTAACCCTAAATATGTAATGACATGTAAAATATGCCCTAATTCTAATTTTTTTATGAAATTCGAAATTAAACGGCCAAATAATTAAACATGCAATTCAAATTTTAAAAAAAACTAACATCTTAAATGAATGCATTTTTTTTTGGATTTTTCATTTTTTCAAAAATTCGAAATAAATAAATTTCCTATTCTAAACATGCAAGATAACCCTAAAATGATGAATATTCTAAGACGAACCTAATCTAACTCAGATTTTTTGGATCTTTGCTTTCTTTTATGGGAGCAATCAAAATAAGACATCAAGAACAGCATGGCAACAAATCAGAAGCAAGATATCATCCATGTCCATTTTGGAAATAAATTGACGAGTCGTATCTCGCGCATGAGATCGGATTGGCCAATTTCAAATAAAATCGCGAATCGTATCTCGAGCGTGAGATCGGATTGGCGATTTTTCCGTGCGATTGCGAGTCATATTTCGAGCGTGAAATCGGACTGTCAATCATACGCATGTTGCGAAATTAGGAAAATTTCCTAATTCATGAGGGATTAAGAGATCTTTTGGATATGGCAATAACGAACAAATATTCAAAATAAATCGCAATCCCATGGATCGGACAATAAAATATAAGAAAATCGAATCAATCAAAAATCTTACCTAGCTCTCGATATCGCACCGATGACTTTTCCAAATTGGGATGTCGAACCGTGGACTAGCGGCAAGGGGCTCACGAATGGCGGAGGCTACGCGGCTCGTGGTGTGGGCGAGCTCTCGGAGATAGAGCTTGCAGCTAGTGATCTCGAAGGAACAGGGAGGGTGCTTTTTATTTGACCTCATCCACAGCCGATCCCACCGAACTTTGTCCACATACCTCTCTTCTTTTTTTCGTGCGTTGCCTAAATTCTCTTCATCGTTCAATTAATGCGGTTTGACTTTTTATGCAAGTGCATGGAAACATGCAATCGGCGGAAGCAAATTAATACACGATCAGGACATGTGTAAGCTGACTAAACAGATTCCTTTCGCTGCTTAACTATATGCTCATCTTCACGTGAAAGCTCAACCTATTTGAATATTGATTTTGCAAACCTGGACCGACGGACGGTTCGGCTCGGACAGCTGGATGGCAGTGCTTGGCTCGACTAGGAAACCTGCAAAGAAAGACCAGTATTAGTCGTTGCTGGGGATTCCGCAGATGGCCTAATAGGCCACACGGATGTGGCTTGCGTCGGGGATGCCTGTAGAGATCTTGAACGTTAACTCGTTTCTGAAGCAAAACAACAACAAAATATATGCAATCAAGGACTTGTGCGTCAATTTCTTGATAGAGAAAGGAGATGAAAGTGAGATATTGATCGAGAATGGGCGTGAATCTCCATGGTAGTAAAAAGAATTTGATTTTGAAGACTTAGTAGGGCAACGGGATCTTCAATTGGCCAGGGGCGGGTCTCATTCTTCACGATTTCTCCTTCATGGGTAGAATGTCCGCTCTCTCTCCATTCTTTGCTTGTCTCAGAATTGTGGCCGTCTCTTCAGTATTTTTTTTTTTGTCGCCTTGAAATAGAGTAGCCCCTTTTTGCGACTGTTCTCCTAGCGTCCGCGAGAGAGGTGGAGCTGTGTATCCATTGATGAGGGGAGAGAGAGAGAGAGAGCTCTCCTTGCGAACGTGTTCTCTTTTCCTTTGAGTGGCGGCCGTTTGTATCGATTGTGTGGCCCTCTTTTTTTTTCTTCTCCGTACGCGGCTCTTATATAGGTGAATAACTTTGATTTTCGTGGATTATTTCACTTCCTTTCTTAGCTCACACACGAAATCTCCTTTGATTATGAAATATTTCTTGTCTTGAGACATAGAATATATCGCTCAAAATATCCCCACGTGTGATATTCTTCTTGATATTTCATGCTTAAACTTCCAATCTTCTGTAATATATCGCCTAATGTGAATATATGAAATAATTACCGAATATTGGAAGAATAATATGAATCCTTTCTAAAAATACCGAATTGTCAACTCGTAAAGGTGAAGCTCATCCGCCGTTGATCAAATGCAAAAGTGATAAAAGAATAATGTAAAATGCTTCTAAACTATATGTTATGCAATTAATTTTTTTTGGATAAAATTAACCTTTAATTTTCTATGCACTAAATAAATAAACGGGCCGCCAAAATTTAGGTGTCAACAAGCAGAAAGTGAAAAAATTACTCTTAACTATTCATAAGTCCCAACAAAAACCAAAAGCAGAGTGGACATACACAAAGCAGGAATCATAGTTTGATCGAAGCTTGGGTGGAAGAACTATTGGGAAGCACAGTAGAAACCAATACTTTCACTTGAGAAAATTGCTAAGATAGGATCTTAGTTCAAACTCATCAACATATCTAGTTGAACCCACATTCACTAAGAAATTTAAAATAAGGAATAATGGACTAACTAAAATATATTAAGTACTTCATACCACACCAATTTTTTTTTTTTTTTATTGTGGGACTTTTTAAACATGACTTACATGTACATATCAACAAATAGAACCAAAGGAAATGAGACTTTGATCTTGATCCACTTACTCCTATTATGTTAATCTTATTCACTGCTATTGGAATCTTGGTTTTTTCCATAATGAAAATTATTTCTTATGTACAAATTTTGATGAACCAAGAGGATAAGCTAAATATGAAGATTCATCTCACACATCAACTAATAAACTTTGATGTGTTCGCCGATCTACATGTGGGACTAATTTGTCGCATGCACGTGACTACTCATTATTGAAAAATTACCACAAATTGATATGAAGGTTTAGATTTTGCGTATACATTAGGCCTTTTTTCTTTAACCAAAATGACTCTTCAAAGCTGGGCAAGTCTCACTAAGAAGTAGCTTAAAATCTATTAATCATAATGGATATAGCACAGATAAATCTTGTCGTCTAAATGATGTAGCACCCGTGTATTTTAACTGCACCAAACATATTAATTCTAAAAATTACAAAAAAAGATATCCAAGAACATCATACCGTACTTGCAGCAAAAAAGTGACTCATAGTCATTGTTGACCTAAGAAAGTTATATGCTCCTTCCATTAGTTTGTAAAGAGAGAGAGAGAGAGAGAGGACCACACAGCAATAAAGCCAAGATCTGAAAAGCCCTTTTAAAAATGAAGTGAAATATAGATAGCATGTGGAGCTCGCTGCTCTATGCATGGAGCTGTGTGTGGATATATTTTGTTTTCTAGCATATTGTATTCGAGATATTCGACTGGCCTTCATGTGAAAAAATAAAAAATAAAAAATAAAAAACCAGACCATCTATTATCAATTGACCTATGAACTGAAAAAAGGAAGTGCATGTGGAACCACATGCGAAAGGCTTCCTTTCTCTTCTTTCCTTTTTTCCTAATGCTCTAAAGGCCCGAGAATTATAAAGCCTAAGGGATGACAGGAGACTGAAAATGAGTTCTCCATATCAAGGCAAGGCCAAGAGCGCTTGTTCCTCCGTGGACCATTTACCCCACGAACAACCCTAGCCTTTATAATATGGCGAGGGGTACATACAGTATATGTATCTGCAGGTGCAAATGCTCCATGTCGTTTACCCGACAGGCTCCTTCTTCTATTCTCTTCTTTTTGTGGTGTTTGTCTTGCTACATGTCAGCTCCTTTTTGTATTTTCACTTTGCTATATTATATATATAAATGTGTATTTATATTACCATGTCTTTATTCTGTTCTTTGTCTGGGAAAGAACAGAGAAGAAAAGGAGAATCCTTGGAGATGCAAAAAGCAATCTACTTTACATCCTTGACTAATAAATAGCATCTTCAATCTTGATTACTGGCAAAACTCAGGGGCCAAGGATATAATACTGGGGGTCCCGTCAAGACTATCTCTAGGCTTTATTATTGATAACTAGCAAAAAGACAACATAAAGACATTAGGCAAAGCCAACTTGGTTTTGTTTCTAGGGGCACCACATGAAAATCACTTAAATCAAGATAATAGAAATAGATTTAGTTTGGCATAAGAAAGTTAATCTATGATAGCGGTAAAGCCAACTCGTATTTATCTATATGAGCACCACATGAAAATCACTTAAATCGAGATGACAGAAATAGATTTAGTTGGAAAAATTGTCCAAAATGTCCTAAACCTATTGCACTTTTGTCAATTCAGTCCTAAACCTTTTAACTTTGCCAATTGAGTCATAAACATTTTCACTTCTTACCAATTTAGTCCATCCGGCCAATTTTGGCAAGAAGATACTGATGTGGATGCCGGCAGTGCCACATAGAACTACCGGGACTGACGTGGACAATTTTCAATAATATTTTAATATTTTTTTGAATTTTTTTGAATTTTTATTATTTTATTATGTTTTCCCTTTTTCCTTTTTTTTTTTTTGACTTTTTCTTGGCCTTTTCCGGTGGCCGGCCACGGCCACCGACCACAACCAACCAGCCGCCTCGCCCGCCATAGACGAGGCTGGTCGGGCGAGGAGGAGCCCCGGCGAGGGGAGCCCTCGCCTAGGGCGGCTTGACCGGGGTCGCCGGGCGAGGCTAACCCTCCCCTAGGCTAGGGTGGCCTAACCGGGTGACGGTGACGCCGGGCAAGGCCGCCCTGACCTCGGCGAGCGTCAGCCACAAGCCCACCTGGCCAAGGGCAAGGGCCGGCCTCACCAGATTTGGTTTGGGCGAGGACGATGCTCGCTTGGGCAAGGGCAACCCCCGGCAAGGGCTCCCCTTGCTAGATCTAGTGAGGCCAGCCCTCGTTGAGGCCAAGGTGGCCTCACCCAACGTCGCCGTCGCCCAGTCGACGCTTAGCAAGGCCGCCCTGGCCTAGGGGAGGGTTGGCCGCACTTGGGCAAGGGCTCCCCTCGCTGGGGCTCCTCCTCGCCCAGCCGGGCCTCGCCTGTGGCGGGCGAGGCCAGCCGGCTAGCTGTGGCCGGTGGCCGGCCATTACTTGTGGCTGATGGTCAGCCATCAGAAAAGGCCAAGAAAAAAGCCAAAAAACAGAAAAAAAATATTAAAAAAACATTAAAATATTATTAAAAAGTGTCCACGTTAGGGCTGACAGTCCTACGTGGCACCGCTGGCATGCACGTCAGCATTTTCCGGCCAAAATTGGCTGGATGGACTAAATCGGTAAGAAGTGAAAAGGTTTAGGACTCAATTGGCACAGTTAAAAGGTTTAGGACTGAATTAGCAAAAGTGCAATAAGTTTAAGATTTTTTGGACAATTTTCCTGATTTAGTTTGGCGCATAAAAGTTGATTTAGGATAATAGTTAATTATATGATAAATTGAATGTTCATAGTTTATTTAATTTCATTTTTTTCCCTCTTTATTTTTTGAGGTAATTAATAAACTTTACAAATATTTAAAAAGAGAGAGTGATAAAGGGGTTTGTCTGCTGATTCCACCGGACTACTTTTCCGTATTCAGCTTTCCCAAACCAAGAAAGCATTTTCTATATCCTTGTCCACAAGTATCACGGTCCATGCCCTAGTCATTTCCGAGAGAGATTCCTTCGATCATCGTTAGATATCTACAACTCTGAGGCAGATTTAGATTGTTTGTCTTTTTTCTTTATGCTGCTTTTTCTTAAATCATACTCGCGTGGATAAATCTTGAACAGACGATCCCACCGAAAAATTCTTCCTTGAGCTTGATGGGACAAAATTTTTCTCCCAGTCCGAAGTTTCATAGATTATATTTGGATATATCTCTGTCGATATAAAACGTGTAACAAGCTACTTATGAATACCACATGAAGAAAAGTAATTAAAAGGTTCGTCGAGGGGGTGACATATATTAGGTGGAGGAAAGAATAATAGATGTTCATGGACTTGCATGGGAGTCACCTAGCTACGTTAACTAATGTTTAGAGTCGTTGCCAATCAAATTTGATTTCAAACTCAAGTCGATTGGGCACCTAAACTTAGGACTAGTAGAATGCACCTAGAGGCTCCGAAGATTGACTCTAATGACAATTGAGGACTACAGATTTGTATCATGAGGTACTTCACGGGGTACATGGACATGCCAAATGATCATTTAATTTTGTGACGTCTACTTGGTATAACCTAGCACAAGCGCCATATTAGGGTGAAAACTTAAATGGGAGAATTACCAAAAAAGTCATAAACCTATCATAATTGTGCCAATTTAATTTAGATTTTTTTTTTATCAATTAAATCATAAACATTTTATATTTGTACCAATTTAGTCTATCTAATGAATTTTATCCAGAAATCACTAATGTGGACGCCAGTTGTCTTATGTGGCATTGGCCAGCGCTAACGTTAATAATTTTTAATTTTTTTTTTAGAATTTTGTTATTCTTTTATTTCCTTTCTCTTTCTCCTTTTTTTTTCCCTTCTGCCCTTCCTTCTTCCTCCCGTTAGTCGTCGAACCTTGACAACTGGCAAGAGGCGAGCTTTGACAAGGTTGGCCTTGCCAAATCTGGCAAGTGCTCGCCCAACCATGGCGAGGTTGACCTAAAAGACTGGTTGGAGGAAGAAGGAAGGGAAGAAGGAGGGGAAAAAAAAAAAGGAAAGGAAAAGAAAAGGAAAAAGAAATGAAAAATCAATAAAATAATAAAATAATATTAAAATGTCCACTTTAGTTTCGACCACAACACGTAAGATGGTTGGCGTACATGTTAGCGATTTCCAACCCAAATTGGTTGGATTTATTGAAGATACAAATGCAAAAAATTTAGGATTCAGTTGAATCCAAAAAAAAAAAAAAAAACTTATGACTTAATTGAAAAAAAAAGTTTAGGAATGAATTGATACAATTGTGATAAGTTTAGGACAATTTTGGTAATTTCCCCAAGAATATAACCACCACTAAAAATTAGACACGAGAGAAGAGGGGGTGAATTAGAGTCGGATTTTTCATCTGTTGTGTAATCGAAACAAGTAGTGGATGCACATTCGATCACACATTAGAAAAGCTCAACCTAATTCAAACCCTCCTTCTCGCTCTTGTGTGTTTATTGTGCGTTGGTGTGCAAAAGCTAGCCTAATACCAATTGAGCATTACACCAAGAAAAAGGGAAAATCTAAGGTAGATTAAAGAAAGTGGGAATACAACATTAACAATAAGTTTTTCTACCGTAATTAGAGCTTTATAATCGGAGAGTTAGATGATGGTGAAATTATATGCTGTAGTTCCTAGCATTTGCCGGACTAAACAATCCAATAAGTGGTCTACATGCTTTAAGCACACTATATTGGCCAGAGCTCTTAAAGCCATTTAAAGTGAGATGTCTTTTTATTTATTAATAGAAGAACTGTAGATAGAAACTAGATGTGCGTTGGAGAAGATGCATGGTCAAGATTACACAAAAAGGTCCCACATCGGTTACCGCTAAATTGAGCATTTTTTTTTTTTTTTTTTTGAAGTAGAGAACGATGTGGGGCAACTCAAGTTTGAATTTACATTTTCTATTTGATGAATCTAGCATTGTGAAATTTGATATTTCCCTCTTTATTTTAGTTTGGGACATTCACTTTGTATATAATATTTGAATTTCTTCGTTTTGTCATTGGAATATCCATTGTGAGAACTAAAAGATTTTGAGCTTAAGGAAGAATAATAGGGTGAGCAGGTTTTTTATGACGACAAAACTTATTATTCCAGTATAGATCCAAGTGTGCTAACAACTGAAGGTTTGTCGACAATTCAAATTTTCATTCTGAAAAAACTAACTAAAAGAAAAAAGGTAAAGAAAGGAGGATTAGATTAAAAAAAAAAAAAAGGAGAAGAAAAAAAATGAAGAAAGACTCATTTAAATTTCTTAATAAGAAGGTCGATGCAGACCCACTATAACGCGATCCCTCTCGCGCAACCCAATTCTGTCATCTGCCCATTTTCGAAAGAGGGCCCGGCCTTCCTTTATTCTGGAAAAACTTCCAAACGAGCGTGGGGCTTCTCTCTCACTAAAGACTCTGGGTTTGTCTTCCGTTCCATCGTCGTCGTCTCCGGCGACTTCTCCCTCCGATTTGATCGTTGCTCAGGGTCTTTTTATTGATTTGAGCCACCTCCTTTGATGATATTGTGGTCGTATTGGTTTTAAAATCACTAACTACGGTGCCCGCCATGTGTTCGTTGAAATGCCTGAGTGAAACTCGTGTGGCGAATCTGAGGAGCGTTATCATGCTTAGCATCTGGATTGGTTGTTGTTCGGTACGGGCGTTTAAAATCCCCGTCATGCTTAATGTTTGTGTAACTGAGTAAGTCATTGAAGCATGTTCACGGGATTGAAGTTTGTGTTCGCTGGTTGTGGAAGCAAGTCGAGAAAGGTCTTGAGTGAATTTACCTGTATAACGTTTGTGTATTGGTTTTTGTAGTAAGATGTATGAGCGTAAGTTCCGAAACACTCTCTGCATTGCTTATTTCGCAAGTGAAAGTTTAGCATGAAGTCCATGTCGTTATTTGCTTGAATTGGGAATTGAAACTATTCTTCACTGATATGATTTAAACCTTTTCTAGAAGCATCTGGCTTGAAATGTTGCATTAGTATCGCATGGAGAATCGTCTTCCAAGCTGCTCACCATTTGTTCGACGAAATGCATAAGTCAGATTCGCCATTGCTAGCTTGTGTTATCGATCATTTGGAAAGCAATACGTCATGTCTCGGATGATTTTTATTCAAAATTACTAAATATTTGTAGCGTTCACTAGTCCATTTCCTGTCACTGAGATTTTCCTTCACTTAATGATGATCTGATTTTATCGTCTTCGTGTACTTTACCGACCACCCCTTTCTGCTATTGTGTGCATTCTATGTGACTCAATGGTGACTAGCAGTGGTTCCAAGAAGAAATATGGTTTCAAATGACTGATACGCGTGACGATTTTCTGGTAAATTTCATTAGCTTCATTCCAGTTTTAACGTTCTCTTCCTGTGCATATTTGTACTGCTTGGTTCGTATTTGTTCAACGTTTAGTGGTTAATGGCAGTGGAAGTGAGGGTTAATGGCGGTGGCCGAAGATGATAGTTCTCTGGGGTTATCTGGTGGCATAGGAACATGCCATGGTCAATTCATGTTAAATTCGGACATAATGCTCTGAATTGATGTGCCAAAAAGTTGCTGAAAATAAGCCTGACTTTTCTGGTCGTGATTTGAGGATCTCTACGAGACGTAACTTTAATGAGAATTCGATGCCACCAATCATGTTCGCATATACCTTTGTATGCTGAGTCGAAAGAGGAAATTCATGTTAATTATGCTGTAATTCATGTTAATTATGCTGTACTTGTTGGGAATTTGTTGGCAGTATGGCTGTTCGAGCTGCATATCCCATTTACTGAGTTCCCATACGATATGGAATTGGTCATCATCTGCAGTAGTGATGAGCCCAAAGTTGTTTTGGAGAAACCACGATTGATGAAGATGAAGTCGGACTTCTCGCCAGGTGAAGATTTGTTGATTATGGCTCGAAGTTAATCCTGATTATTTTGAAATTTGATCCATAATTGAATCGCAAGGAAACTCGGGCCATATTAGGAGGACTTTGCCAATAGGATCGTGGGCGATGTAAAAAGGAAAAATGATTTCCGACAAGACTGCTTTTTTATTGAAGATGAAGTCATGTTGACACCACATATGGGCTCATAATTTTTTTTGCATATAAATACTCTGGTTGAGTGCATACTGAGTGTGCTTTATATGTGTGAAAATTTGGGAGAGACACAGAGTATAGAGATCCATCATCCAACGGAGTGATGGCGTAATAAAACTCATTTCTTGTGATTGATTCTTATGGGTTTTTGGTTTTATTTTGGATTGGAAAACACTTACAATTCTAACATCCTCTTTGCCGATTATAATGGAACCATCTCATCAATCTCTCTCCATATAGTAGGCACAATGTCAAACCATTTATTTCTGCCATTTATTTCCTATTCAAATTGTCTTTTTATCTTTTACACTTCCGTGTTAGTTGTAATAAATCACTATCTTAAAGGTAGAGGTGGCAATATGGGTCTCAAACCCATTGCCTTCGACCAACAACGAAACTGCCGTCATGACCACTTTGTAGGCATCAAGAGAATTCTCTCTAGGCCCTTCGTGCGTGTATGCCCAGGGCAATGCATGTGTGTGAGTTATGACTCATGCTTTTTGTCTTCAATGCATCAGGTTGATGTTAGAACCAGGAAGATCGTGCGAACAAGATGTTTGGTAAAACGACAATTGTGAAAACTGCCTCATCGACAAAGATCGGGGCCGGGCTTTAATGGTGACCATCACAACAAAACCTGGAGCAGCAATTGCAAACTGATTTGTGTCCTGGGGCTGGAGAGAAACCTTGATGGGGACAAAGAAATAGTGCCATGGAAAAATTGAGCCCAGGACCAACCATTCGATGAACCAATTTCGGCGGTCCAAGGTAATGGGATGTCCTGTTTATCCAGAGGCTTCATATTCGAGCGAAAAGAATTTGGAGGAGTTCGACGGTCATAAATAGTACGCTGGTCGCCACAGAAGGTGCGGATGTGATGGGTCGAATTTATTATGACAGACCAAAGGTTGACATGATGAAGCCCGTCATGGAGATACCACCAGGAATTTTGACCATTACCATTGTCTCAGAGAACTCCATGAATTCCCTGCAAGACAAAAGATATTCTTGCAGCTATAGATCATCTTTTGCACTGCACGTATATTTCCAAAGATCGACAAGCAAGCCTCTTAGCTTGTAGATTGAAGAGAGATGCTTTTTTTAATTTTTGTGGGATCAAGTGCAGGTTGAGCGGAAAAGAGCAGGTAAAGCGGAAAAGAGCAGGTAAAGCGTAATGTGAAATATGTTAAGGCGGCGATCTTTGTGGATTGATGATCGAGCTGAACAAGCCAGCTTCATGTTATCCTCGATAATAACAACCAAAACAGGATCGATGCTTCTATAATTGCTGTTGATAAGGTTGTTGAGCTCAGAAGCAAGAAGTAGAAGTTTTTGAATTCCCTTTTCAAGAAGAAGGATTTGGAGGATTTTGAGCTTGAGGAAGAATCTCAAGGTGAGCATGTCTTTCACGACCTGGAGAGATGATTTTAGAGAAAAGCCCCTCTCATGTTCATCTGAATTCAGATGCAAATTCAAAGCGATAGAAAATGGAAAGATGAATTGAAGAACCAGAATTGATTTCATTATGACAGGCAATTGAAAAAGTCAATTTTATGGATCGATCTTGCAGTTTGGTTGGGATCTTTTCTTAAAGCAAGAAATTTTGATTGATTCTGCAGGTATGGTTCCAAATTTCAAGAGGATTTTGTCACATATGCTTTTCCTTTAATAAAGGGGAAATGATGTGGGATGTCTTTAGTTTGGATTTACGTCTTTTATTTGATGAATTTAGGATGGGGAATCTGATACTTCCTTCTTTACTTAAGTTGGTTTAGGATATGCACTTGGTATATAATATATGAGCTTATCGTTTCTATTATTTTTAACTTTTTAAATGAGTTGATATATTATAATTTTTATTGAAAGATACCATAGGATCTAGTTGATTTTTAAGGTTTAGCTAGCCTTTTGTTATATTCTTATATTTCTTTTTTCGTTACTTTATTGAATTGTAATTTCCAGAAAGTATTGCAACCGTGATTATTTGTTGCTTTCTTTTATCACATCACTCAGTTTACCTCTCTTTCAGAAATTTTGCAAAAAAAAAAAAAATTGAGAAATTTTTGCTCTGTGTTTCGTGCATGTACACTTCGAGCGTTTGGTACTTGCTAGTAGCGACTCCGGATTTTTTGCTTCCAGTGCGTCATTTTATGAAGTTGAATTAGAAAAAAAGCTATTTGAAATCTCAAATCTTAAGCGAGATTAAAGACCTCTCATGATCAAGTAATTAATAGATGAGTACATTACATGCAACTTGTAAGAAGAGTCTAGTCCTTGCAAACCTCAAGACTAAAAAACATAGATTATATTGCACACGCGGTTAGAATACTTAAACATAAATAACACTGGCAAATTATTTCCGATCCTTGCAGACGCGTCTCCCTGGGGCATCGACTCCGCGTCGGATTCGGCCGTACCAGAAACATTCTATCAGGGGTGCCGCCAGTAAGTAAAGCAGCAAGCTCAAAAAAGTTGCCATTATATAATATCCTGCGCGCGCATCGGATCTCGGGAATTCGATTATAAGGGCGACAAAGTAGGCAACACCAAAATAAAGCGTTAAGGAGTAAACCGGGGTGGTGCGGGGCAACAGGGGAGCAGCGCTATGACAGATTACGAGGATGGAGAGCACGAAAACCGAACTGTTGAGGCCCGTGAACTTGTGTAGATTTGAGCCGTTAAGGATAATTTCTCCGGCTTTATGTGGCTTTTCAACCGCAATGGCGCTGGAATTGGCAGCAACGACCGTGGAATTGGCTGGGGTATTTGAAGAGTTATCCTGCCAGTATCCTCCCGGAGGACTGAGCACCGCTTGGTAAGTCGCAGTCGCAATTAAGGTAGCCACCATCTGGACCATGTCGCGAGTAGATTTATCTCCGAGGCCAGTTTCAAGTACAAACTTCTCATGGCCAGTTAGCTCCTTGCTTAAAAACTGTGATAAAGAGAGGTTGCTGGTAAAAACTCTTGTTAGACATCTTACCCAGCATAACCTTGTCGCAAGACGTACATCGCCACTAGGATTACTTCGGAAGATTTTCAAAGCCGTCTCATTGTGAAAGTTCTTTGTGTTTACGTTGATATACGGAATCAACAGCTTGATGATCTGAAAGAAATGAAAAGGGAATAAATTGAAATATGCATCCCTTCAATTTCAATCACTGTTTTGTCACTCGCTTTACTAATGTGCACAGAATGAGCTCATGCTTTAAGGGATGATAGCTATGCAACGACCAATGTACCATCGGAACAGAACCTTATTTATGAAATGCAATCATTTCAATCTATGTAATGAAGTCTCAAACGTTTTCAAAAAGTGAGATTTGGTCATCTCACCCAAAATTATTACGTGATACCTAGGAGTTGCCCATGTGAGTTGTAAGAGTGGCGAATTCACAACAGTGCTAACCCGAATGATTATGATTTTTCATAAAAGTTTAGGACTTAATCAAGTCAACTGAAAGGTTTATAATTCAATTACATTTTGTATATCAGTTCTTTCACTATGAAAAGAAGACTACCTTAGACAAGTGTATTTATATCCTTTAAGCATAAGATTCGACCGATCGAGGAGTAATTTTCCTGTCCACGAAGTGATTATTTTTATGATTTTGTTGGATTGTCCTTGTTAGCTTCCATACCACTAGCTTTTATCTCGTAAATATATTCAAATGGACTAATTCGACAGGAGGAAAGAGATTTTGCTAATCATTAGGAAAAACAAAATACTAGAAAAGGATGAATTAAGTTACTTTTGTGCAAGGTAGGAGTGTGTTATGATGGAAAGCGATGGAAGAAAAGTATTCATCCAAGACCATTTAAACTGAGTTTTATAGGAGTTTGAAGGGAAACAATTTTTCATATACCTTTCCACTAAAAAAACTGTAAACAAGGTGATCTCCAATTCACCCCTTTGTTTTCCTTCCTTTCTCCCTATATCCTCCAACCGTAGCATTGATAAGGACAACTAAAATAAACTCAAATTAGAAGCATCCTCGGCTTGAAACAGTATCCCCACTAGCAATTTTTTAAATGAAACTGTGGACTTGTGTTTATAAGACTGAAAAATAAAAGACAAGACCAATATTCTTAAGTGCTGAAAATTGAAATAAAAGTTTATTTGATAATAATTAGAAATACTTTACCGAAAAAGATTATCATATACTATCAGAACTACTTTGATTGGAATCCCACACTTCCCGAACTTCATTTTGTGTACTATTTTAGTATTAAACTTTGTTCACTTTTATCATTTCTTGATTGAGAAACGGCTTAAGTAATCACGAGGTCATTAATTGCAAATTGTAGGATCACTCCTGACATATTTGAAACAAACCCTGTTCTTTATAGATGAAATTTATCTTTGGGCGGATGAATTTATTCACTCGTTCCATCTCTCTTACCTAACAAACATATGAGAGTCAAACTTTTTTAACAGAACGAGAGAGAGATCAAATCGACAAATTGTCAACTTTTTTATATAATAATTCGACAGTTAACAATTTTTGTTCTTAATAAATATTACAATATGATAATGCACTTAACATATGGGTTTTGCACTTAACATATGGGTTTTTCACTTAGTTAATTGGTATAAGATTTGGATTGAAATTTTTGATAAATTTATTTTTTATATAGATATATCTGAAGTTGAAAAATATGGTGATAATATATGTTAGTGATCGCAAGTGATTTTAAAATGTGTTATTTTTTCTTGTGAAGGCTTCAATAAGCTATAAGTATCACAATATTCACCTATACTATGTCAGATCTCATGATCAATCATTTTTGCTGGTCATTTTCTTGTGTTTCCGGTGGATCACTCCAAGCAAGCAAATTTATGAACACTTCTACAGTTTACAACGCCATACTGTACAACTTCACATGTCAACCGGCCGATAGACATTTATTGATAAATGTTAACCGTTAAATTATAACAATAAAATATACCGTTGCACAAAATGTTGTTCAAAACTCCTCTCTCTGTATGTTTCTAAATCCATGTACTTTCAACCCCCTAGTGTTTCATTGTCATAACATTTATTCTTAGATTAGATAATGTCAAATCCAAGGATCAAACAATAAAAGCAAGAACAACCACAACATCGAGGGGCCATACCTCAGGCTGCTTTTCAGACACAGCAATATGTAAGACGGTATTACCCTCTTCGTCTTTCCACTTTAAGATTTCTGTCAAACGGACTCGCTTAAGCCATCCAAGCAAAACCTTGAATACTTTGAGGTTGCCTCTCTTGACGGCAATGTGAACCGCAGTTTCATATTGACTCGTCAAGTCTTCGATGGACGATTCGCAAGCAAATAAGAATTCAGCCAGGAGTTCCAGGATCTCCTCATTGTTTCCTTCTTCACCAGCTATAAAATGCAAAGGGGTGATCCCACCTCTTCCTCGAACTCGGATCAACTTAGGATTGAGCGTCATCAGTGCCCTCGCAATGTCATAATGCTTATTTTGCAAAGCCAAGTGCATGGGGCTATGGCCCCCTCGATTAAGTTTTCGAGCAAATGACGGCTTTAACATAGCTATCTTCATGGCCACTTTAGTTTGCCCCATGACCGCCGCCTTGTGTAGTGGAGTATTTGGGAAGGGGCCCGTGGATCCGTGATCTAAGAGCCTTTCGTCCTGCTCAAGTAATCTATATAGCTCATGAACATCATCAGCTGCTATTGCTTCTTGAAGGCTCATTGTTTGAGGAGGGAAATGCAGGAGCAGAGGGGCTTTGCTCATTGATGATTGATGGAAGTAGCGAACCTGCAACGTCATATATAGTGCCACAGTCAACGAAAATTTAATTAGGTTTGTCAACAAGTGTACATATGGGCCCAATGGCAGGTTGGGGGTGAGTGGGGCCCAACATATCTTAGACCGGTGCATATTGGTTAGCTTCTCAGAAAATCTTTAGACTTGTAATTTTACGCGCCTCTCTTGCTTTCCCACTTTTGCTCTTTCGCTTCCTTTTTGTTTTGCAAGAATTGCGTGACATGATATATCGAGAAGGAAAAACTCTACTATGTCATGGCCCGTATGTTAAAGCCGAACTGAAAAGTAGTGTTATAATATGCTCTTTCTGAAAACTAGATCGAGCATTTAATACTCAGGAGCTTCAGATGAATTTTTGTCTTAAAAAAAAAAATTGGATGGAATGTTATTTATATTTGTGATATGTATATGGTGGTGTGTATTGTGCTTTTGATTTGATGCTCACAGCCAATCTACATATTGAGACATGATATGATGTACATGTGTATAGACCAATTATGTTTCGGGGCTTAATTATGGTTAATGTGTTTTTCAAGACATAATTAGAGCGAAGTGATTTTTAGGGCTTAACAATAGTGGCCATGGTTTTCGTGCCTCATCACCTGGTACTACGTGATTGTAAGGTCTTCTTGACATGAGCATAGGATGAGTTTGATACATGCTAGCTTTACTATATTACATTGTTTATGATAAGGTGCATATCTTTCAATTTGCTGGAATATACGCAATGCTTATGAAATTAGTGAATGCGATGCGTACTCATTTGTGAACCAATATTTTTCTTTGCCTTATCCCAGAAGAACGGTGATTTTGCTCGCGGGGGAGTTCTCTTCCCCCTGCAATTCCCTTTTTTTCTTTTTTCTTTTTAATTTCTCCATGTAAAATAAAGACAAATAAAGCTGAAACCAAAATCAATAGAGGGGGAAAAAAAAAGCAAACGTGCCACTTCCCTCCCATTAACACAGTGAATTTTTCTCAGGTAATAAAAAAAGCATTCACGCCTTACTTGTTATTGCTAATTCCAAATTAAAGAAGATAATTTGCAGAATTTAACAATACATTTGAGGAGTTGATAGCACTGGACCTATTTCCGTCTTTATTTGAAACGAGTCCACTTATAAATTTAAGAACACAATTATCTGCTCGAGTGCATGACCTCGCATCAATTCTTCAATTCGATTCAATACATGGAGGTAGTATACCTATTAAACGGGTGGGTCGTGTCGGGTCATAAATGGTCCGACTCAAATCAACCGATTTAACCCGTTTATAACCCATTTATTGCAATTCAAAAATTTCGACCCATACTTGACCCGACCCATACCTGATCCATACCCAACCTATTTAACTAAACTTAAGAAAGCTTATTTCTTTTATATATATATATGGTATTGATAAAATAATTTTATACAACACAAATTTAATGGACAATTTTTATAATTTTTAGAATAATTATTTTAAATAATCAAATTTTAAATATTTTTTTATTCTTTTAAAATTAAATTATTTTTTATTTTTTATTTTTAAATATAATTTTTTTTTTTCTTTTTTTTTTTTGTTATTCTTCTTCTTCTTTGGCTGGCCACAAGCGAGCCTCAAGCGAGCCTCGAGCTCGCCCGCGTCGGACGAGCTCGAGCTTGCCCAATCGGCAAGTTCGAGTGTCGCCGGATCGGTGAGGCTTGAGGCTTGTCGGGTGTCGGTGAGGCCTCCGCCTTGCCAGATCCGGCAAACTTGAGCTCGCCCGAGGCTCGCCTGGCCGGTCGCCGGCCATCACTGTGCCAGTGACCGGAGGAAGAAGAAAGAAAAAAAAAAAAGGAAAGAAAATTAAAATAAAAAATAATTATAATTTCGGTTTTTATAAAAAAATATTTTTGTAAAGTGAAAAAGAGAGAGTGAGAGATTGTGAGGTTTTGGGTGAAAATGGGTTCTAAATCCAACCCATTTAAGACCCACTTAAGACCCACCTATCATAGTCTATAATTGTTAAACCCATTTAACTATTTTTTGTCAAAAAACAAGTGACCCATACATTGACCCATTTATGATTTAAATGGGTCATATATGGGTCTAAGACCCATTTTGCCACCTCTACATGGAGGTTAGTTCTCTACTCGTTCTATAGGGGTTTATTGAATGAAGATTTTGAGTTTAAAATTTAGCATTGAATTAGTTTGGAAAATAAAGCTCTTTAAATCGTGGATGAACGACAAATTGGACAATTTATTTATAAAAATGTGAATCGCTGGTGGCTTCTTGATTTCTTGCTCCTCTTTAATGTAATTGGCAGTTGAGCTTTCCATAGACATAAAATCAGATGGCTGCTAATAATAGTTCACTTACTTTTTAATCTCAAAGCTTTTAACCCAAAAGTTTCAGAGTAATTGGCAGTTGAGCTTTCCATAGACATAAAATCAGATGGCTGCTAATAATAGTTCACTTACTTTTTAATCTCAAAGCTTTTAACCCAAAAGTTTCAGAAATGCTCTCGTGAATTATAACTACGTATTGCAAAACCGTAAGGCAGTAAATAGCTACAAGCTTACTTTGGGGAGGAGTTAGTTATTTAAATTTAAATATCTATTATCCTGTGACTATCAAAAACCTACCTCTAGTTGGAATTTCAAAACAACCATGTAAATGATGATAACTGACTCAAATAAGATAGTAACTTTGTTCTAGAGTTGGTTACTCAAGCTTCACAAAGAAATATTGATAAATTATTTGAAGCGTCGATTATTTTGAAATTTTTTTCCTAACTATAGTATTTGATAAGCTACTCAAAAAAAAAAAAAAAACGAGTAAGTTACTGGAATAGTTGATACTTTTGAAACCATTAGAAAAAACTAAAAAAAAAAAACTGGTGAGTGGACACAAATAAGAATTGGTGATTTTGTATAAGAGTTGACGACTTTAACACGTTAGCCAGCCTTCCAAATGAATCCGGATAAATTATTGGAACAGTTAATAATTTGGAAATAATCAAACGTATGTTGTTATAAGTTAAATAAGAGTTGGTAACTCCAACTTTGCAAATAGATTTTTTAAGCTTTTGAAAAAGTTGGGTAAGGTTTAAAACTGTTGGTAATGGGGTACAAGTGTTGGTAACTTTAATCCATTGGTAAGCTCTGTAAATAAATATTGTTAAATTATTGGAATAAGTTTGTAATGTTGAAACAATCAAATAAACTTGGCAAGTGAACCCATATAAGAGTTGCTAATTTTGTACGAGTGGTTTTAACACATTTTTAGATCCTAAAAAAAAAAAAAATGTCCTAGATTATTGGAAAAGTTGGTAATTTTTGGAAAAAAAAAATTGATAACTGATTGAGATAAAGTTGGTAATTTCAAAGAGTTTGTAATTTAAGCTCCACAAATAAATGTTAGTGAGTTAATAAGAGAAACGATGATTTTGAGATAAGTTAATAATTTCGTGTAAGAGTTGGCAACTTTAACCCAATGATAAATTTTGAAATAATTGTTGTGAACTATTGGAACAATTGGTAATTTTATGGCAACCAAATCAACATCAGTTTTGATAATTTCATATAATAGTTACTAGCATTATCAGTGGGTCAGCTACGCAAACAGATGGTAAATTATTGCAACAATTGATAAATTCGAAACAACCAACTAAAAGTGAACGAGTGACTCAAACAGTAGTTGTTAAGCTAAAATTAGTTGGTGACTTAATGGAAGAAAAATGGTCAAGTCACTGAAATTAAGGTTGGTAATTTAAAATAAAAGTTTGCATGTTATCATGTTGGTAAGTTGTGCAGACTAATATTGATTAATTATGAAATCAATTAGTAATCTTGGAAGTATAGAGAAATATTGGTACTTTTAAAAAATTGTCAGTAACGTAGTGTTACGTTACTGACAAAATAAGTATACATATCAAGGACCAAACATCATTTGCGAAAAGAAGAATAATGTCTCACTTTGTTTTCTAAAAGTCGAAATTGTGATGACTACTCAGAAGACCAAAAAGCAGAGTGCTGGTGATCGATGAAAAAAAGCAAAGTGCTAAATTTGCTATCACATGCATAATGTTTGTATTATCATGTCTTTATTCCGTTCTTTGTCGGGAAAAGAGGAGAAAAAGGAAAATTCTTGAAGAAAAAAAAGTACTTTGCATACTTGACTAGTTAATAGTTTCTTCAATCTTGATTACTGGCAATATAAAGGCTTTCTTGCTTATAGCTAACAAAAGACAACATAGAGGCTTTAGGCAAAGATATCATATAATATAATGTCTGTACTATCATGTCTATATCGTGTTGGGCTCCAGCATACTTTGTTTCTTATTATGATGTTGGCATAAAGCTGTCGTGACCATCCTTTAGGGGAGGGAAAGAGTTTAGGGATAATGCTGCGGCGGCGGCAGCGGCGGCCGTGGTCTTGCCCTCTTTCCTTCGGATCTCTCCCCCGGACCTCTCTCTCCCTCTCCGTTCTCTCTCTTGTTCCCCCTCCGTCCTCCCTCTCGGCTCCCTCTCTCTCTGCACCCCCACTCTGCGGTGCCGTCTGCTTCTCCTTTTAGCTTTTCTGCTTTTTGCTTTTTTTGCTGCCTTCCTGCTTCTTTGTTTTTTGTTGCTTTCTCTGCGCCCCCAATCTGCGGTGCCGTCTGCTTCTCCTTTTTGCTTTTCTTGTTGCTTTTCTGCTTTTTGGCTGCAGCCCCTGCTCTGCTGTCTTTTTTCTTCTTTTCCTCCTGGCTAAGTAACACCGACACTGACACGCGACACGTGACACAACACGACACGACACGTCGACACATCGTTTCTAAAAAAATAAAGAATTCCGACACGTTGGGACACATTTTTATAATTATTTCAATCAAATTCATAAATAAATAAATAAGCCTATAATGAATATATACTAAAAACATTAATCCGTAATTTATTAATATCATTCTTTCAATTTGATAAATTTAACTCTATTTCAATAATTCATAAAATTTGGAAAAAAAACAAGCAATCCATATTCTAAACTCACATATTAGATTTGTTGGAAGAGGAAAAAAAACTTGAGAGGTGAATTGTATATCACGGGAAGTGAGAATTAGAAGAGAAGAGAAGACTAAGTTTTTCTTCTTTTTCCATTTATTATTTTTATTAATTTATTTTATTTTTTCACATATATATATTTTGACCTGTTATTTATTGAATTTTTAAAATTGACCTCGATATCGGAATCATGATGTCAGAATTCCGACTCGAGTGTCGAAAAAAGTTGACCAGATATCGGATTTTCCGACACGTGTTGACCAAGTGTCGGAGAGTGTCGGACACATGTTGAAGTGTCCGACACGACACGTAGGCTCTTGGAGAGTGTCGGTGCTTCATAGCCTGTAGATTTTGGCGCGAAGATGGCATGGAGGAGGGAGACTTGGGTGCGGGCTGGGCTGAACGGGAAAGAAGGCTGGGCCGGGCCCAGTGCGAGGAAAAGAAAAAAGAAAGAGGGGTGGGCCTGGCCAAGGCCGGATCCGGCCCAACTCAACCCGACCCCTAATCATTTTTTTTCATTTTTCATTTTCGTTTTTGTTTGTTTTTTGTTTTTTTTTTTTTTTTTAAATAGGTGTCAACAAGGGCAAGTAATCCAAATTTGCTTAAGTCATCCATGGGTTCAGCCAAGACTAAAATTAATCACTAGTTGGACCGTCTTCAATCCATATATTAAAGGTTCAATCTATTGTCCGCCCTACCACACAAAACAAAAGAAAGAAGACCAGTCGTTCACATCCAATTTGAAAAGAGCATCTTCTCGAAAGTGGACGCAATTCTTCTGTATGTTCAAAAAGCGATTATACATTGCTATTTAATTGATCGAATGAGATCCTAGAGAAATATTCACTATAGATCCCATAAAAAGAATCCAAGTTTCCATATAATTCTTAACTTACAATTGAGTTTGACTATTTACCATTCATACGATGAAAAAAATGGCTATTCTTTTGAAGTTGGGTCTTTCTTTATGATTTATCCCGTACGAACAATTAAACTGGTTGGGGGGTCTTTCCATGTCAGACGATTTGCACGCGAAGATTCCCAACCCGTGAGCCAAGATACTTCAGATTAATCGAAGAAGTCTAAATAATCTTAGGCACTAAGGTTTTGTTTTGGCCACTTGAAAGACTTAAAATAAAGAAAAAGACCCCTACCAGATGTGGAGTTTGCGATCAATTGAATTCCAGCATTTGAATTCTTATCGTCCTCACGGTTTAAGTAATTACTGCCTTTGCCTGCCAGAGTAGGTGTAGTTGTGATTTATCAAGACAGCCTCATATGCTACTCCCCACAACTTCATGTAGCAAAAGAGAAATGGTGAAAATTGTCCAAAAAATTATTAATTTATTGTACGACGGTTAATTTAATTTTTTAAAAAAAATTTACAAAAATTGTCTAGATCGACGTCTGCCGTGCCACATAGGATGGCTAGTGCCGACTTTTGGGATTTTGGACCAAAATTGGTCAGAAAAACTAAATTGACAAATAGTCAAAAGATTGAAGACTAAATTGGTAAAATTAAAAAGTTTATAATTGAATTGAATTTTTATAATATGTTTAAAACTTTTTTGATAATTTATGGGAGAAGTGACACCCAACTATACTAAAAGAGAAAAAAAAATCAGATTATAAATTATTGGCTTAGGATTAATGAGACTTCTTCAATAAATTTGTTACACCTTTTGTCTTTTAGCATATTGTATACGAGATATCCGTCTGCCTTTGTGTAAATAAAATAAAATAAAATAATCAAACCATCAATTATTAATTGACCTATGAATTGAAAAAAGGAGTGCATGTGGAACCACATGCAAAAGGCTTCCTTTTTCTCTTTCCTTTTTTCCGAATGCTCTGAAGGCCCGAGAATTATTAAGCCCAAGGATGATAGTAGACTGAAAATGAGTTTTGTATATCTATGTCATTTACAAGACACACTACTTCTTGTATTCTCTTCTAATTTTGGTGTTCGCCTTGCAATATGTCAGCTCCTCTTTGTATTTTTACTATGCTATCATGGAGACAATGGATGTGTTGCCATGTCTTTCTACCATTATGGAGATGCAAAAGGTAATCTAATTTGCATACTTGACTAATTAAAAGCATCTTCAGTCTTGACTAATGATTTATCTCCAAAAAAAAGAAAAAAATCTTGACTACCGGCAAAACTTAGGATCTAGGTTTATAAAAATGGGAGTTCCCGTTAAGACCATCTACAGGCTTTATATTATTGATAGCAAGCAAAAAGACAACATAAAGTCCTTAGGCAAGCCAACTCGATGTTTTTTGTATGAGCACCAAATGAATATCTCTTATAGTTCCTTGATTGTGACAGGGATGATTTATTTCAAATTGAAATGGTAGAAATAGATTTAGTTTGGCACACAAAAGCCGACTTATGATAGTATCTAATTACAATATGATATGTTTGTTCATAGTTTTATTAACCTCCTTTTTTCCCTCTTTATTTTTTTTGGGGTCACTACTAAACTTTACAAGTCTTAGAAGGAGAGAAAATGGGGTTTGTTTGCTGATTCCACCAGATCACTTTTTCATATTCAGATTTCCCGCATCAAAAAAGCATATCTTATGTTCGTGTCCACAAGCATCATGGTCCATACCCTAGGGCATTTCTGAGAGAGATTCTTTAGGTCATTGTTAGAGATCTTCCATGTCGAGGCAAATTAATTGTTTGTTTTATTATGATTCCTTTTTTTTAGAAGATGCTCGTGTAAATAAATTTTGAACAGATTATCATACTGAAATATTTGGATATGTTTCCATCGATATAAACTTGTAAAGAGCTACTTATGAATATCGAAAGAAAGGCAACTCAACCTAAATTAGCCGCAACACCACACCAACCCCAACCCACCACCACCCCCCCACGGCTCTCTCTGTCTGTCTGTCTGTCTGTCTGTCTGTAGTGTGCATGTGTGGAATGGGAGGAGAGGGGGAAGGCTGTGATTCGATCGGGAGAGGAGGAAGGGGGGCACACGTTCAAGGTTCAACCCTTCACTGCCGCTTCTTACCCTCTCCCATTGTCTTCAACCAACAACAATACCACCGTCAAGACCACTGTGTTGGCATCGAGAGATTTCTCTCTGGATCCTCCGTGCATGTATGCTCCGGGCATGCATGTGTGTTGAGTTACGACTCATGCTTTTCCTCTTCACTGCTTCGGATTGATATTAGAACCTAGAAGATCGTGAGAACGTGATGTTCGGTAGCAACGACAACTGTTAATACTGCCTCATTGACAAAGATGGGGGCCTGAGCTATGATGGCGAGCATCTCAACAGAACTGGAGCAGCAATTCGGTTTGATGCGGTTGGCCATGTGTTGGCGAATGAAGCCATAAGGGCCTTTGTTGTTTTTTCCATTAATTTTGCTTTTAAGTTAAAAGTGCCTCTGTGCAGAGACATAGTCTAAATTTGGGTGAACTTTGATAACAAATTTTCTAGTGTGTTTTTCCGATTCAGTTTTTTTATTATTATATTTTGTCTAAGTGAATTGATTACTTGCGTTATTTTTCTGGAATTAATGTGTGATTCCTAACACTATGTATGCCATTGCGATCTGACTTTGTGTCTTAGGGCTGGAGAGATGCCTCGGTGGAGACAAATAAATAGTGCCGTGGGAAAATTGAGCCCAGGACCAACCATTCGATGAACCAACTTCGGCGATCCAAGTTAATGGGATGTCCTGTTTATCCAAAGGCTTCATATTCGAGCGAAAAGAATTTCTAGGAGTTCGACCGGCATAAACAGTACGCTGGTCGTCACAGACGGCGTGGATGTGATGGCCCGTGATTATTGCGACAGACCAAAGATCGACATAGTGGAGCCTGTCATGGAGATCACCACCAAGAATTGTAATTATTACCATTGTCTCAGAGAATTCCATGAATTCCTTGCAAGATTCCTTATTTAATGGATCTTTTAACCCCGAAAGATTTTCTTGCAGCTGTAGATCATCTTTTGGACTGTACGTCGACAAGCAAATCTCTTAGCTTTGTTGATTGAAGGGAGATGCTCTTTATTTTCGTGGGATCAAGTGCAGGTTGAGCGAAAAATAACAAGTCGATTAGAACATGGCATAAAACGTGAATTCTGTTAAGGTGGCGATTTTCATGGATTGATTATCAAGCCGAACAAGCCAGCATCTTATTGTCCTCGATGACAACAACCAAAAAATGAGCAGCACTTCTTTAATTTCCGTTGATACGGTTGTCGCTGAGCTCAAAAGCAATAAGTCAAGTTTTCGAATTCCCTTTTCAAGAAGGGGATTTGGAGAATTTTGAGCTTGAAGAAAAATCTCAAGGTGAGCATGTCTTCCATGACGATGGATAGCCCCCTGCCATGTTGATTTGGATATAGATAAAAGATTTGGGCAGAGAAATTTGAAGTGATAGAAAATGGAAAGAAGAACAGAAGAACAAAAATTGATTTAATTATGACAAGCAATTGGAATAATCAATTGATGGATCTATCTCGGTTGGGATCTTTTCTGAAAGCAAGAAATTGTGATTGATCCTACGGATATGGTTCCAAATCCCAATAGGATTTTAGCACATATGCTTTATTTTTTTTATTTTTTTTGGTCTAAAGATACGTAGCATTTCATTTACGTAGTGAAAATATTACAACCCATATTCTTGGACTCAGTACATAGTTTTTCCAGAAGGATTTGAGGAGGTGAAAAGGCCCAATTTGCAACAAGTGAATCACGGCCATGGGCCTTGGCAGCCCAATCTGCGATTGTGTTAGCTTCACACCTACAGTATCGGATACTTAGATGGGGAAAACGTGAGATCAAAGCGGCGCTCTCTGCGAACAGCGCTCGACAGTCCCATGGTGGCGATTGGCAATCATTAACGGCTTCAACGAGCACTAAACAATCGGATTCAACTTGTAGGTGAGCTTCTGCCATGCCTTTCTCTAGCAAGTATTTGAGAGTCATAACCCGACATGTAAATAACTCGAGGTCGAGCTTTTCCTTGATTAAGGAAGAATAATGTGGGGAACCTCAAGCTCGGATTTATATTTTTCATTTGATGAATTTAGGATTATGAAATTTGATATTTCCTTCTTTAATTAAGTTACTTTAGGATAATCACTTAATATAGCATATTTGAATAATTTCTTAATTATTTTAAATTTCTAAACGCATTAAGATATCTATTTTTTATTGGAAGACACCGTTGGATCTAGTTGTTTTTAAGGTTTAGCTAGCCTTTTGTTTTTTTTTCTCGATATTTAGTTTTTTGTTATTTGATTGAATTGTAATTGTCACCGAACTAAGTGAACGAAGAAGAAAGAGCCAAAGAAGAAATAGTCGAATGGCGTAGGGAAGAAAATATACGAGAGAAGGAATGCCTTTCTTCATTGATTGTAACTTCTGTACAAAGATGTATATAATACAAAAGAAATAATAATAAAAGCAAGTTTATATTTCCTGAATATCCTATGATCTTTCTAATCCTAATATGGACACAAACATATCAATTTACATATCAATTTACAAATCATCCCGAACCTGCAGATCATATCTTCCAACACTCCCCCTCAAGCTGGTGGCTTGTATATGTCCAAGACGCCCAGCTTGCTTAGAAGATATGTGTGTTGTCTCTGACATAGAGGTTTAGTGAACATGTCCGCTGGTTGTTCCGTGGTTCTGATTCCTCTAGTCTGGATAACTCCTTCTTGAATCTTCTCTCTAGTGAAATGGCAATCCACCTCTATGTGTTTTGTCCTTTCATGAACTATGGGATTCGTTGCAAGCTTGAGAGCAGAGTCGTTGTCACAGAAGAGTGTAGTAGGTCTCTTAATTTGTACCCCAAGATCCATAAGCAAACCTCTTAACCAAACTATTTCACAAACAGTTTTGGCCATAGATCGATACTCGGCTTCAGTTGAAGATAAGGACACAGTTGATTGTTTCTTCGTCTTCCATGAAAGTAATGATTCCCCAAATTTGATACAGAAGCCAGTAATAGATCTTCTACTTATGGGACATGTTGCATAATCCGCATCGCAATAGGCTGTCATTTCCATGTTGCATTTCCGAGAAAGAAGTATTCCCAATCCTGGGCATGTCTTCAAATATCTCACAATTTTCAAAGCTGCATTCATGTGAGATTGTTTTGGATTGTGCATGAATTGGCTGAGGGTCTGAACTGCATAGCAGATGTCCGGCCTTGTCATGGGAAGATAGATAAGTTTCCCTACAAGTCTCTGATATCCTGATGGATCTTTCAATAATGGATCATCAGAAGAAGATACTTCAGCATCATAGTCTACAGAAGTCAGCTTGACATTTTGTTCGATGGGAATAATGGCAGGTTTGCAACCTGACAATCCTGCTTCTGATATAATCTCCATTACGAATTTCCGCTGGCTGAGTGAAATTCCCTGATCTGAACGAGCTATCTCAATTCCGAGAAAATACTTAGGCGAGCCTAAATCTTTGATATGGAAAGTGGAATGCAGATATTCTTTCAGATTCTTGACAGCCGAGTCATCATTGCCCATGATGAGTATGTCATCAACATAAATCATCAAATAAATAGACGACATACCTTTCTTCCAAGTGAACAATGCATAGTCGTATTTAGATTGCTTGAATCCAGCAGCAACAAGAGCACTAGTAAATTTGGCATACCATTGACGGGAAGCTTGTTTTAATCCATACAGAGATTTGCGGAGATGACATACCTTAGACTCCCCCTGTCTTCGTAATCCTGGTGGAAGATTCATGTAGATTTCTTCATCCAAATCGCCATGTAAGAAGGCGTTATGTACATCCATTTGATGTAGTGGCCAGTCTCGAATAGCAGCAACCGACAGGAAGGAACGAACGGTGACATCTTTGGCTACTGGGGAGAAGGTTTCGTGATAATCAAAACCTTCTCGTTGTGTGAAACCTTTGGCCACAAGCCGAGCCTTATATCTCTCTACGGAACCATCTGCTCGATACTTAATTTTATATACCCACTTACACCCAATAGGTTTTCTATGAGTGGGTAATGGCACAATATCCCAAGTATGATTTTCCACTAAAGCCTGTAATTCTACTTCCATAGCCTTTTGCCAACGTGGATCATGCATTGCTTCATTATAACTAGATGGTTCTTGCCCCTCAGAAATATGGCTCATGCAACATAAATGTTCTAACGATAGCCTATCAAATGAAATATAGGATGAGATAGGATATCGAGTACCTGGAGATCCTGATGAAGCACATATATAGTCCTTCGTCCAGATAGGTGGACGACTAACTCGACCAAATCGTCGAGGTTCTTCATGCTGAATAAAGGTCGAGTCTTCATTAGTACTAGATTCTGGAGGAGCTGTAAGATGAGAATCTCTTTCGTGGGGTTCGTTGTCATTTGAATGATCCATATTGGCCTCAGTTGACATCGGGGATTGTGCAACAGTGGATTCTGAATTTTTGGGAGGAGGAACAATAAGGTAAGATTCTCCAGAAAATGGCTCCTCCTCTGATATAGGCCGATTAATGCATGGCCCTTCCTTTTGAGGTATATGAAGAGCATCTTTGAAAGGAAAAATGTCTTCATAGAAAACCACATCTCTGCTTACAAAGAACTTCTCTGTGGATGGTTCATAAACACGATATCCTTTCTTCAGACTTGAATATCCCATGAATATACATTGGCTTGCACGAGGTTCCATCTTATCCCTATGCCCTACTGTGGTCCCATAGCATAGGCACCCAAAGACTCTGAGATGACTCAAATCCGGTTTCTTCCCATACAATATTTCGAAAGGAGTTTTTCCTTTAAGAATGCGTGATGGCATACGATTGATCAGGTATGCTGCTGAGACCACACAATCTCCCCAAAAAATTTCAGGAATAGAAGCCTGAAACTTAAGAGCCCTTGCTACTTCCAATAAGTGGCGGTGCTTTCTTTCAACCACTCCATTTTGCTGTGGAGTATATGTACAAGAGCTTTCATGCAAAATTCCATTTAAAGAAAGAAAAGAAGCACATTCCCCATTAAAGAATTCTCTACCATTGTCAGTACGTATACGACGAATTGATTTTCCAAACTGATTTTTGGACAAAACAAAGAAAGTTTTCAGGTGAGAAAGGACCTGAGCCTTTGATTGCATGAGGAATATCCATGTCGCATGTGAAAAATCATCTACGATTGTGAGGAAAAACCGGGACCCATCATGATTCAAAGTGTGATATGGTCCCCAGACATCAGCATGAATTAATGAGAATATTTCATTGACTTGGGAAGTGCTATTTGGGAAAGGAGGACGTGTTTGTTTTGCTAATGGACAAACAGGGCACTGAGGACAAGGAAATAAAGCAGTATGGCCCAATCTTTGATGATAAAGAAGATTCTTATCATTGATAGTAGCATTACACAATGATTTATTGGAAGATAATGGAAAATTCATCCAGAAATATAGCCCTTGAAAAACTCTACCCAAGCCCATTAGTTTCCCAGTCGAAAGGGCCTGAAAGAAACATTTATCAGATTTGAATAAGATACGACAGGAATTTTCTTCACAAGCTCGAGATACAGACATGAGATTGAACTGGAAATTAGGAATGTAAAGCACATTTCGAAGTGTAAAATGAGAACTAAGATTCACAGTGCCAATCATTTCAACTTGGATCATGCTTCCATTTGGGAGCTGAACAGACTTGGGAAAGGACAATTTGCTAATATTTGAAAGCAAGCTCATATCACAGACAATATGATCACTGGCACCTGAATCAATAATCCATGCACTCTTCGAAATTGTATTTACCAGGCAATAAGAAGTACCTGTGAAACTTCCAGATTTATCAGAGGTGTCCAACTTCCTCAGAGCCTCCATAAGTCCCTGATAGTCATCATGACGAATTGTCTTCTCCTCTGGTTGTCCTGATACCTGAAAAATTTGAGAAAATTTTCCCTTTTCTTTTTCTCCAGGTTTCCTATGCAATTTCCAGCAATTCTCTACTGTGTGATGTGGACGTTTACAATAGTCATAGTATATTTTACCTTTGCCTTTGGAGGTAAAATTTCTCGGGCCTAAATAATTCCTGTTTGCAGGTTGTGAGATTTGGGCCAAAGTCGGCCCATACGTCCCTTTTGCTCCACTGGATAAGTCCACGCGCGATATTTCTGGCCCACGAATGCCCCGCGTCCCATCTGGGCCGGTCCAACCGTAAACATTTCGCAGCCCATCTGGGCCAATTGCGCGGCTTCCTCCTGAGCCGTCCGATCTGCTTGCTGCCAGGGACGAACGAGAGCCGTCCGATCGCCCTATATATTCGAGGTGGCTAGGGTTTTCCTCGAGAAACCCTAGTTCCGCCCCTTTCGGAACTCTCTCTCCTCCGTTTCTCGACGAAGATCGAGCTAGGGTTTTCGCCGCCAACGCCATTCCATCTCCGCCTCTGTTGTAATCTGCTGTTCTCTGTTGATTCTCCTCTTGCACGGCCAATTGATAGATTCAGCAGATGCTCGGTAGGGGCTCCACAGTCAAGATCTAGGAACGAAACGAGAGGTAAGTCTCGTTGAGTATGAGTAAAAATCTCGTCGCCTTTTCCCTTTCGCGCATCCGTCTGTATTGTTGCAAAATCGGCTCGGGCCAGTCGAACCTTTCTTCGGCTGCCTCGAGTTCATTCCATAAAGCCGAAAGTTTATTGTATACGGCTGCGATGGACATGTTTCCCTGTTTAAGCTCCGAGATTTGTTGAGTTAACGAAAAAATCTTGACTTGATCAAGTTTTCCAAACATCTCTTTGATGTTGTCCCACATCTGTTTTGAATCCTCCGTCGAATGGAGTCCGGCCGCGACTTCGGTTGTTATGCAATTTCCAATCCACGTTCTTACTAACTGGTTGCATTTTCTCCAAAAACGTGCCATTTTTTCGTCGGTTGGAATCGGTATTGTCCCGTCGAGAAATCCATCTTTATCTTTTGTTACCAGTGCCCGTCGAAATTCTCGCGACCAGCTCGAGTAATTGTCGGCACCGGTCAATTGCTGGCTGATAAGCTTCAATTCCGGTCCGTCGGCATTAGTCGTGTGAAGCGGGTCGCCTGGTTCCGGTCGGGTACCGGCAGCAAAAAAATGGTAAGGAAAAATTCCGGGTCCGAGATTCGGTCCGGTTCCTTGACCCGCATAACCCGCATGACCCGTATTGAGGAAGGTCGGGTAAGGGTTTCCTCCCATGCCCGATCCAGGTGTGCCGCCCATCTGCTCTGTTCCGATGGTTGCGCTTGCCCCTTCGCCGGTTGGTAGGCCTCCATCGGAACCAACGTTGCTTTGGTAGCCTCCAGGCAGTGATGCATTTGGGTTTTGCCCGGGGAACCATGGATATGGTGCCCACTGGTATGGATGGCCCATAAACGGCTGCCCCAGGTTGGACTGAGCCTGGAACGGCTGCCATTGCACGTGTTGTGCTTGTTGATGCACTTGGCTGAGTTGTTCTGGAGCTGAAGTTACGACAGAGGTGTCTTGGATCTGCGAGGATTCTGGTGGTGTTGCAGTTTTATCACTCGAAGGAGAGGTAAGATCTTGTGTTTTAGGCATGATGAAAAAATTTCTTCCCTAAAGAAAATAACGATTCCTATGGCAACCCCTTTGCAGATTGGAGTTCCGTGAGGCAATCGAAGCGGAAGCAATGAAAGACTCAGAACTTCAAGAAGGCTCTGATACCATGTCACCGAACTAAGTGAACGAAGAATAAAGAGCCAAAGAAGAAAGAGTCGAATGGCGTAGGGAAGAAAATATACGAGAGAAGGAATGCCTTTCTTCATTGATTGTAACTTCTGTACAAAGATGTATATAATACAAAAGAAATAATAATAAAAGCAAGTTTATATTTCCTGAATATCCTATGATCTTTCTAATCCTAATATGGACACAAACATATCAATTTACATATCAATTTACAAATCATCCCGATCCTGCAGATCATATCTTCCAACAGTAATGTCTAGAAAAAGTGTTGTAACCATGATTATTTGTTGCTTTCTTTTATCAGACCACGCAGTTGAACTCTTTTCAGAAATTATGAAAAAATTAAGAAATTTTGCTCTGCGCGTTTTATGCATGTACACTTCGAGCATTCATACTTACTAGTTGCAACTCTGTGCTTTTTGCTCCCAGTGCGTCATTTTTTGAAGTTGAATCAGGAAAACAGCTATACAAAATCTCGAGTCTTAAGCGAGATAAAAGGTCAATAGGGATTAATTAATTAATAAGAACTATTACATGCAACTAATAAGAAGAGTCTAGTTCTTACAAACCTCAGGACTAGAAACATAGATTATATTGCATGCGCGAGAAGAGTACTCAAAAGTAAACTATACTTGCAGACTATTTCTGATCCTTCAATTCTAGGAACTTGCTGACGCGTCTCCTCGCGGTATCGATTCCGCGTAGAAATCGGCTGTAGTTTAGCCACAGGTACATGGGGAGCACCAACCCGACAAGCAGCAAGTACATATTAATTACCGTGATGATAATTCCTGTGACCTCGTCGGCTTTCGGGAATTCGATTATAGCGGTAGCAAAGTAGGCACCACTGAGAATCAGCATTAGCAAGTAAACCGGGAGAGTGTGGGGCAGTAGGGGAATAGCGGTGATCCAGATTGTGACGATGGAGGCCAAGAAAACCATACTGTTGAGGACCATGAACTGGTAGAGTTTCGAGCCGTCCAGGATAATGTTTCCGGCTTGATGTGGTTTCTCGACAGCAATGGGGGCGATGGAGTTGGCTGGGGGATTAGAAGAGTTTTCCTGCCAGTAACCTCCTGGAGGAGTGAGCGCGGCTTGGTAAGTGGCAGTCGTAATTAGGGTAGCCGATAAAAGGATTATATTGCGAGCGGATTCATTTTGGAGGCCAAACAAAGATGTGATCTTCTCAAAGAAAGTTGGTTCCATGCTTAAAAACTCTGATAGAGAGCGGTTGGGAGGAAGAAGTCTTACTATACGTCCTCTACGGTGTAACCTCTTCTCAAGAATTTGATCGCCACTAGGATTCTCTTCGAAGATATCTAAAGCCGTCTTACCCTGGAAGTTCTCCTCATCTATTTTGACATACCCAATCAACAGCTTGATGATCTGGAAGAAATGCAAAGGGCACAAAATGAAGTATATTCCCTTGAATTTCTGTTGCCGCTGTTGGCTCATGCCATATAAGTTTAAGGGGATAAGAACACCGCAAGTGATAATTTTCTTAGGACGCTCACCTGAGTGCCATAATTTTTTTTTTCAATCACTTGAGTGAAATGACTTCTAAAAAATTTTCATTTGAGTGCCATTACTTTCAATTGAATATTTGAGTGCCCTATCTTTAAAAAAAAAAAAAAAGGTTCACTGAAGTGTTGGAAATTCAATGTGGCATGGAACTTATGATGAATATGTTTTAAAAAGTTTTGGTACTTAAGTTATCGATTGAAAAATTATATGACACTCAGATGATTAGAAAAAGATAAATTTATGTCACTTAGGTGAGTGCCATATAAAAGTTATGACACTCAAGTGATCGGAAAAAAAAGGTTTTAACCCTCAAGTGGATGTTGTACGAAAGTTATAGCACTTGTAATGTTATTTTCCCTAAGTTTGAGTGACATTAGTCATGCAACAATTGATGTATAGTGGGAACAAGTTTTCTAAACTTTATTTATCAAATGCAATCATTTCAACCCATGTAATAAAGTTCCAAATATTTTCAAAAAGTGCAATTTAGTCATCTCACCCAATTTTATTTAAGTGATAGTCAGGAATTGCCTATGTGAGTTGTTATATAGTCAAATTCACAAAAGCGCCGACCTGAATGACTGATTTTTCATAAAAGTTTAAAATTTGATCAAGTTTATCAAAAGATTTATGACTCAATTTCATTTCGTAGATGAGTCCTTTTGGTATGAAGAGAAAGACTACCTTAGACATTTGTGGTCATATCCTTTATGCATAAGATTCAACTAATCGGAGAATAATTTTCCTATCCACAAATTGATTGTTTTGTGTTTGGGTCAGATTGTCCTTGTTGGCTTCCGTTTCATAGCTTCTATCTTGTGCAATATGTTCAGATGAACTGATTTCGAAAGGAGGAAAGATTTACAAATCAATAGGAAAAACAAAATGCTGGAAAAGGATGAATTAAGTAACTGTTGTGTAAGGTAGGAGTGTATTACGGTGGAAAGAGTTGGAAGGGTTCATCCAAAATCATCCAACTTACAGAGATCTACAGCTCGCTAAAAATTGAGTTTTATAGGGGTTCGAAGGGGAACAATTTTAATCGTTCATTTTCTGGCCAAATAAATAAACCGTAAGCAAAGTGATCTCTATATCACTTCTTTGTTTCCCTTCCAATTTCTCTATATCCCCCAACCAAAATGGTGTTAGGCCAATCAAAATGAACTCAAATTAGTTGCATCAGGGGCTTAAAATAGTTTTTTCACTAGCAGCTTTTGAAATGAAACTATGGGCTCGTTTTGATAAATCTGAAAAATAAGCGCTAGCATATGTAATCAATCTTAGGCGTTGAAAATAGAACTAAAAAATTGTTTGATAAAAGTTACGAAACACTTTACTGAATATCATTAATTTCATGCCAAACATGGAAGTGCGATTACTATTGATAGGTTTTAACAGTATAGTTGGGAAGATTCTAGTTATTATCCATTACACGGATTACCAGACTATATTGAGTCTTCTAAGTCAAATACTAGTTAGGATTATCTCGCAAGTTTAATATCAATCAGTGTTAAAAAAAATTAATTTTGAAAGTTTAATTGGGTTTTCATGGACACCCATATGTGTCTATTTAATTAAACGAAACAATTAAAAATAATCTGCATGCTCAAATTATCACTATTTTAATATGAGTATTTGACTTTTTTATATAAAAAAACTTGTTGACCTAATTTTTTCCAACACATTTGAATGTCATAAAAAAAGAAATTCATTATACATATGGAGGGAGTGATTTGGAGAGAAATAAAATGATTAGAGTAGTCACTAAGTAAATAAACCAGGGTGAAAGAATGGATCAATTTGTGAAAATTGTATTCATTATTAGAGCAGAGCCTACCCTCTCGTGATGTCCATCCCTCTTGATCCCTCTTCTTCTTTCCATAAAAAAACAAACAAACAAGGTGATCCCGTTCAAATCTCCTCTTAGTGTTTCTAAATCCATGTATTTTCAACCCCTGCTATTTCATTATAATAACATGTGTTCCCAAGATTATGACAAATTCAAGCATCTAATAATAAAAGCACAAACACGAAGTCGATTAGCCATACCTCGGATTGCGCTTTGGCCATAGCGATATGTATGACAGTGTTACCATCTTCATCTATCCACTACAAAATTTGTGTCCGATGGACTCGCATAAGCCATCCAAACAAAACCTTGAATGCTTTGAGGTTGTGCTTTTTGACGGCAACGTGAACTGCAGTCTCACAACGGCTCGTCAAGTCTTCGATGAATGATTTACAAACGCATAGGAATTCGGCTAGGAGATCTCGCTCAGGGTCTCCTTCTTTTCCAGCGACATAATGCAAAGGGGTGATCCCGTCTCGTCCTCGGACCCAAATCAACTCAAGATCAAGGGTCATCAATGCCCTCATGGTGTGATAATGCTCGTGTTGCAAAGCCAAGTGCATGGGGGCTATAACCCTTTGGATTAAGCTTCCGAGCGAATGATGGATTCAAGATAGCCATCTCCATGGCCACTTGAGTTTTTCCTGTGGATGCGGCAAGATGTAGAGGAGTATTTGGGAAGGGGCCCTTAGATGCACGATCTAAGAGCTCTGGCTCCTCCACATTTAAGTTATGTAGCTCATCAATATCATCATTTGCTATTGCTAGTTCTAGTTGAAGCTGAGAGACCCTAGCCTTTTTTTCTTCTTTTTTCACTCGACTCTCGTCCATTATTTGACTAGAGAAATGTAGGAGCAGAAGAGGGGCTTTGCTGGGTGATATGATGAATGGAAAGAGCGAACTTGCAAAATCATATATATAGTGCCACGGTCAACAAATATTTAATTAGGGGAGTCAACAAGTGTACAAGTGGGCCCAATGGTAGGTTAGGGGTGAGTGAGGCCCAACAAATATTAACCGGTAAGATTCTCAGGAAATCATTGGACTTGTAATTTTACGCGCCTCTCTGGCTTTCCTACTTTTGCTCTCACTTCTTGTTATGTTTTGCAAGAAGACATGATTTATCGAGAAGGAAAAACTATACTGTCATGGCCTGTATGTTGAAGTGGAACTGTAAAGTATTGTATGGTATGCTCTTTCTAAAAACTAAATCAGGCATCTAAGGGCCTGTTTGTTTGCATTTCTTTTTTCTGTTTTTGAACATTTTTTCTGTTTTTTTGTTTCTAGGAACAAAAAAGAAACAGAAATGTGTTTGGGTGCGCTTCTGTTCCTTTTTTGTTTTTTTGTTCCCAGAAATAAAAAGGGAACAGAAATAAAAAATAACAAATTTATGTTTCTTATTTCTAAAACATATTTGAAGAACAAAAAAGGAACAAAATCATGTTTCTTTTCTATTTCTTGCTCAGCCCTTCGAACACCGCCTCTCCTCCTGCGAGCGTCTCCTCCTGCGAGCGTCTCCACTGTCGTCTTCTCCGGCGCCTCCCACTCTCCGGCGCCGACAGCCGCCTCTGTGTCGAGACCATCCGGCTTCTCCACCGTTGTCCTCTCCGGTGCCGACAGCCGCCTCTGTCTCGAGACCATCCGGCTTCTCCACCGTCGTCCTCTCCGGCGCCGACAGCCGCTGCTCCTTCAGTAGGTGAACCTGCTCACTGCTCCTCCTTCACCGATTGATGAGGGCTTCGGCGAGAGCCACCCATCGCAGATCTGGGCGATGGCTGCTCGAAGCTTGAGCGTGAGGGCTCGCTCGAGCCAGCGCTTGCCCAGATCTGCAAGACGCTTGCTCGAGCGAGTCTCGCAGATTTGGGCGAGCGTTGCTCGCCCAGATCTAGGGCACCGTTGCTTGCCAGATCTGCGGCGATGTAATCTATTTTACAGAGGAAAAGCGAAGGGGTCCTTTTGGTATGAGCCAGTTTTTCAGGTGAAAACTCTAGAGGGAAAGATGGTTTGGAGGAGGCGCAGGTACCGGGTCAAGAGAGGCAAGATCCCAGGGACGTTTTACTTCAGTGTTTTGGACAATGGAGTGGTTTCGAACGAGTTCTGGACTATTGTCGATGTGTCTGATGATCTCAGCTGGGGTTTGTTTCACTACAGTGGAGCAGCACGAGTCGCAGGTCAGTCCTATACTGGTGCAGTGCTTGTGAGTCCGGATGGTCAGTATCCGAAGGAGACGGATGATGGTCGACTAGCGTCGGCGCTCGAGAACTGTGGAATAAAAGATTGGGAGCTCTATGCTGTCGACAACTGCTCATGTCTTGATCCTCCACTCGGGATACCTGAAGGCTCGAGCTTGCATTGCGTGATTCAAGTGGACAAGCCAAAGTTGTAGAAAGACAGCTGAAGCTGTATCAAAAAGCCTTCTGCAACCTTATTATATTGTTGCATAGAATTAATAGGTCTGTGATAAGATATGCGGTCGTGGAGACTAAGGAGCGCGCAGCGATGGAGGCCGCCCCTAGCCTACCACCGGTGAGGATCGTCACCGTCGTCGGCAAAGGCGCGTCGAGCCCCCTCAAGGGCGCGACGTGGAGCGAGGTCATGCTGCACACTGTAAGTTATCGAGATGGGCCGTAGCCAAGTCTCTGTTTTCGTGATGGTTTTTAGTGGAGAAACGACTGTTTTAGTGATTCAGGCTATGGAGGATACTCAATCTGAGAGATAAAATGGTGACTTTGATTAGAATGAATGCTCAGAAAGTTGTTCTTACTATCATTGAAGTAATACTTAGAGCATGAGCATTGAAAGATAAGTCCTAAATCTTTTGGCGGTTGCGAAATTGAAATCCTTAAACTTTTGAGAAATGCGATATAAGTCCCAAATCTTTTGGCGGATGCTGTGGAAGATTTTGGGTTGAGTTTAGTTGACAGATTTAATCAAAGGGCTTGATTATTTTGCTAAGAAACAAGAAAAATTTGAGTTCACAAAAGCATGTTTTAGGATTCAGATGCACTTGGGGATAACTTTTTGAGGCTTCTAATGCAATGATCGCGTCATTTGAGTAATGTGATTTATAGATGGTTTCTGATGAAATATTTTGTGGTTGTTTTGCTGAATCTACTGTCATTATGGTTATATTCCAAAGATTGAACAATCACGAGTCAATTAATCTTGGGTCCGTCCTGCCCATGGCATTACGGTCCAAGCCAGTGAGAATACCAACTGCACTGATCTTGTAAAGAGATTCCCTTCGTTCTGATTTGGCTAAATAGTCCAACACATATAAGCATATGAAGAGTTTCTTTTCTTTTCTTTTTTTCCCTTTTTTTCTTTTTTGGTTGGGGGGGGGGTGTTGAGGACACCTTCCTTGAATTGTCATTTCTCTGGTAAATCCTAGTTGGACGCTAAGAAATCTACCTGACTCTTCTGAGCATCTCACTGGATCCTCAACTTTCTTAGCAATGTGTATTTTTCACTATTTAGGTAATGTACTAGCTGAATTCTTTGAAATATAAATTCATTTTCATTCTCTTTGTGACCAGGAAAAGAGACTGAAATGGGTTGATGATGGATTTGAAATGCATGTGTTTACAGATAATATCTGCCAATTGAAGGATCAGGCATCTGCAAAACTTCAGGAGGAACTGAGACATGCAGACATTTTGATTATCGTTGCTGTAACAAGTCAGGAAACAGTGAAGTGGATTGAGAGAAACAGCAGAAATATCCAGAACATAATCAGCTTCGACTCATCCCCAGGGTTAAGTAACAAGCTAGGTGGATCAGTTGTTCAAACTGAAACAAAAGGGACCATTTTTGGGAAACTGGTGGGAACATTTGAATCAAAGCAAACCAAAGAGACCAATGATGTGATTGAAACAATATCGGAGGCCTGGATGCGTCGCAATTCTGATGATATAAGGTTCTCTTTGTTGGTTGTAATCAATGCTTACATAAGGCCAGTTCCAATTCTAAAGAACCTCAGGTCAAAGGGTTTTTCTACATTGAACTGCATGGTCAAGAACTGCGGGCCTCAGATATTGAACTGCCTCCTGGATCCCAATTGTAGAAAGGCTCTTCAGTGCTTGAACCAGTGTAGTCCTATGGATCAGGTTTGCAACTACAGATGTATTGCGTCATATGAGAGCCCAAATTTGGAAGCATTTTCTTTGTGTGTTCTGCAGAAGAATAATTGTCTCGAGTTGGATGCAACAATCCCTGAAAAACCATACATCCCACCCATGGTTAAGTTTCGAGGCGAGAACATCTGCCATGAATCTGCAGAAGATCTCTTCGTGGGATGGTTAGGTAATCTTGATTGGAGTTGGCGTGTTATAGCTGGTCAAAACCTAGCTTGTGCTCTCTATAATTACATTCGTGATCAAGATGCGATGGATAGAAACTTTTCTCTATATGGAGATCCGGAGTATCCATGCGGACCTACAGAAGTGGAGGTTGCAGATAATACATTGCATGATGCATCTGGAATAAACATGCTTAGGACAAAGATTGCAAATAAAATGGCGAGGGATCATAATATGCTTGAGATTTCATGACTTTGTGTTTCTGACTTTTGTAATATTGTTTTTAAGTACTCACTTATCAAAGTCAATGTGATGAAGTTGAACAATGAACTATATTACTTCATTATTGTGATGTTATGTATGAAAGGGTCTATGTAGAGATCTATAAGATACTCTTCTTTTAGCTAGCTCTTATTGTATAAATTTTACTTACGAAATTTTGTTCCAAATATGCACACCATGGTCAGAATGTTTGTCTTCACCCACCATGAACAAAATTAAATTGATGAGCATTTCATGAGAATAATAATGCAATACCAAGTTTACACTTTATTGAAAAAAAAAGGCACGTGAGAAAATTTTGGTACAAAGTTTATTTATAAAATTTTCTTCAAAGTATGCACTTATAACCATGTTCAGAATGTTTGACTTCACTCACCATGAACAAAATTAAATTGATGAGCATTTTATGAAAATGAGAATTCAAAACCAAATTTACACTTTATTAAATAAAAAAAAAAAAAGCAATTGGGAAGAATTTGGTACAAACTTAAAAAATTTTCTTCCAAGTATGCAAATATGATCATGTTTAGAATATTTGCTTTCACTCACCATGAACAAAATTAAATTGATGAGCATTTCATGAGAATAATAATTCAATACCAAGTTTACATTTTATTAAAAAAAAAAACACTTGAAAAAAATTTGGAACAAAAATTTTGTGCGATTCAAACGTGTATTTATTCTTTTTCTATTAAGGAACATAAATTTTGTGCGATTCCAAACGTGTTTCTGTTCTTTTTCTATTCCGAAACAAAAATTTTATACGATTCTACAAACGCGTTTTTGTTCAAAATTGTTCTTGGAACAGAAACACTTTTTTCTATTTCTGTTTCCTGGAACAATTTTTAAACAGAAACGTTACCAAACGCACCATAATACTTTGGAGCCACAGATGAATTTTGTCTACAAATATTTTGGGTGGAATGTTAACTATATTGATGATATTTATGGTGGCATGTGGTGTTGTGGTTTCGATTTGACACCGGTAGTCAATGTACAAGTGTATGAACCGATTCTATTTTGTTGCTTTATCGTGAATAACGTGTTTTTCAAGACTTCTTTACAGAAAAATGATTTTTGGGGCTTAACAATAGCGGATATAATTTTCATGCCCCATCGTTGGCGAAATGCGCATAGGATGAGTTTGACACATGCTGGCTATACTATATTATATTGTTCATGATGCGGAGCTTATTTTATGATTTGCAAGAATATAAGCAATGCTTGTGAAATGCGCGAATGTGATGCGTATTCATTTCTAAAGCCGAATTATACTTAGATTGACTTCATAGGAATAAAATGAAAAGCGAATAATGCTAAAAAAAAAAAGGGTAAAAAAAAGAAGCAAAAAGCAAAAGTGCCACTTCCCTGCCATTAACCCATCGAATCTTTCTCACGTAATAGAGAAGCATTCACGGCTTGCTTGTTATTTGAAGCATCGATTATTTTGAAAAGTGTTTGCTAACTATAACTAATTTATAAGCTCTTAAAAAAAATTAGTAAATTATAGTATTAGTTAGTACTTTTAAAATAATAATAAAAATTCTGATAAGTGGACTCAATTAAGAATTGATAATTTCATAGTTAGCAGCATTATCAATTGGTAAGCTACGCAGATAAATGTAGGTAAATCATTGCAACAATTGGTAATTTCAAAATAATCAAATAAAAGTGAACAAGCAACACAAAAAGTAGTTGCTAAGCTAAAATTAGTTGGTGACTTAATGGAAGAAAATCAGGCAAGTCACTTAAATTAAGGTTGATAATTTTGAATAAAAGTTAGCACCTTATTATGTTGGTAAGCTTCACAAATTAATATTGATTAATAATGAAAACAATTAGTAATCACGGAAGTACAAATAAATATCTGTACTTTCAAAAAACTGCTGATTACTTAATAATATATTAATGGCTAAATAAGTATACATATCAATGATCAAACACCATTTATGAAAAAGAAGAATAATATCTCACTTTCTAAAAGTTGTAATTGTGATGATTACTTGGAAGACGAAAAAGCAAAGTGCTGGAAACCAATGAAAAAAGCGAAGTGCTAAAATTGATATCACATGACGTTTGTATTATCATGTCTTTATTCCGTTCTTTGTCAGGGAACAAAAAGAAGAAAAAGGAGAATTCCTGGACATGAAAGGCACTTTGCATACTTGCGTTTTGTGCTAGTCAGATTTATTATTGAAATATCTTTCATCAAAAGTTGTTATTCGATTTTATTAGAGGAGACGAGTTTTATGACAATTCCGGACAGAATATTTCACGGGTAGACAAAAGAATTAATAACTTTACGTCAAACATAATGTGGCACCCCTCGATGACCCCCGATCCATTAGGGTCACCACAGGTACTTGTCACATATCCTACTACATACCAGTCCTTGTAACTTTTTAATTAAAGTGAAACCATAGTTCATAGGGGGTTGGTCAATAAAATTCTCTTTCCCTTTTTTCCCTCGTTCTCTTTTTTTTTTTTTTTTTTTTTTTGTTGTTGTAAAGGTCTCAGCGCAGCTCATCAGCGGAAGTATAAACGAGTCTCACCATCCCTTACTCCAATAACAATAATGCAATGCACACCACCTACGCTCTAAATGAAAAGACAAAACCGAGTCACTTTTATTTATATTTTCATGATGAACATTTTGGGTTAGTACAGCAAAAGGCCAAGATTTTTAACTATATTTGGCTATAACTCAAAAGAGAACTCGACCATACATCAAACATGTACACCCCTCTATCAACAAGCGTCGGCTATCCCCAAAAAGTGTCAGCTCCCACAAGTCATACGTGCCATCACATCCAACTCGGTGCATCGGGCGGCGGCGGTGGCAGCATCCCTAGCATCACTCCACCACGCCGGACATGAACAGACAAAAACTCCTGGATAACCGGGCCATCAGCAAGACCCACATCGTACATCATTAAGACACGGACTCGGACATACACCAGATCAGGCAAACTAACACAAGAATGCTCCGTGCACTCCACCTCGACATCAGATGGCAATCCATAATAAGTACCGCGCGCGACTAATAGCAAATGCATATTTCTAATCTGAAATGTTAATCCCCAAAGGAGTGAGTATAACCACTCAGCAGTAAAGATCCACCAAACTATATAATGCGTCAAACAGAACAATCAAAGTATTATGAATAAAACACATATCGTTCATGCATTCAAGCATACCTCACCTTACAGCCATGCATATATCACCATGCACTTGTACATGTATCATCAAGCAGCCATGCATATCATCATGCAACGTGCATATACCACCATGCACTTATACATGTATCATCAAACAGCCATGCATATCACCATGCAACGTGCATATACCACCATGCACTCCATGCTTGCATCCCCATGAGGTCCATCCCATGCCATATGATTCAATTTCTCAATCTTTATCTTTCAATTAGATCACATAATTTTCTTCCCAGAGACCAATGTTTTCATCTCACAATTTATTGCTTGCATCCAACCTGGCATCACGAGGAGCCTCTAGCACACACCTCCGGGCATCCGACACACACACTTTGGGCATCTCGTACCCCAACTAGCATCACGAGGTATCCCCTCGACACAAACCTCCAGGGCTTCCGGCACACACACTCCGGGCATATCGAAACTCCCGAGGACATCCGGCACACACACTCCGGGCATCCGGCACCCACACTCTGGGCATCCCAACACTCCCGGGGCATTGTCGGCTCACACCTCCGACAGTCTCGTTATTGTCTCAATTTATGTTCACACATGTATCTCAATTTCAACATGGCATTTGATGCAACAATATCAAAGGTCTCAACCAGTTTTTGATGTCATATAACATGCCATATGTCACCACATATGCAGCATAATCAACCACTCAAGACATTATATCACATGAAGCAATTTCATTTATTTTTTGAAAATACAGCAAAATTTCGGATAAAAGCAGATTGCACTCCTTTGGTCATAATTCTTGAAATATTAGCAAACAGCCTTAATAATTTCCAAAAATTTGACACGTTATATACAAGATCTAGAGGAAAATATTCTGTGAAGAACACCATATCAAAAAAACATCATACAATTCGGTACGGTCCCCACGTCACTGTCTTTATAATTTCAGAATATTGCCATATACAGTTTCATTCACAAATTCAGTAAAAATCCTAAATCAGCTCCAAAAATTCTGAAATTTTTATATGATATAGAAAAAGTCCAGAAGTAAATATTTCATCCAGAACTCGAAATCTTAATCGTGATAAATTAGAAACTATAGCAACCATAACCATCCATAATCCTCGGCCTCGAATTCCAGATCTAACCGTTTTGGATAAAGATTGTTTCACCAACTTAAACTCATCCATTTCCTCTAAAATTTTAGTATGTTACTCCTTAACATGTCATATTCAACTTTCATTCAGAACACAAGATCAAATTTCAAACAGATAATTTTATAAAATTCACAGAATCACACTAGGTCAGCATTACGATTTCCAGATCTAACTTCTTTAAAGAAAAATAGTTTCACCGGTATATACTTGCTCATTTCTTCTGAAATTTTGATATGTTACTCTCCAAGCAGTTATCTACAGCTTTCATCAAGAAGTCGAAGTGAAATTCCAACTAAAAAGTCGCATGAAGCTCAAGAATTCATCAAAGGTTGGACTGCCTTTCTAGAAAACAGAATGCAAGGCTACCATATTTTTCCCTAGAGCTTTGAATTTCTTCACTTCTACTACAACCAAAGTTTATCATCCCTCACAACACATATCACAGCAAGCAAATGGTAGGTTTATGGACTCTACTTGCCTCTAATCCGAGCACAACACAGCAAGCAAAGATGGCAGGGCAAGGCGGGACTTGGCGGCTCGACGGCGGTGACAAACAGCAGCGAACGGCCTCCCTCTTCCCCTTCTTCTCTCGCTCACGCGCTCTCCCTCTCTCGATTTCACTCTCTCTCTCTCTCTCTCTCTCTCTCTCTCTCTCTCTTTCCCCTTTCTCTCGTGCGACCCCCCCTTGCTCAATCAGCCCCTTCTTCTTTTCTTCCCCCTCATGATTAGCATGCAATCATCACAAAACATGCAAGGGAACACTTGGATAATCCCCCTTGCCACTTGGTAATTGCCATGTGCACATCCCTTACTTTTGGTCGATTTTAAAATGCGATATCACAGGTCTACATATCGCCGACCCCTTTTTAATAGCACATGCGGAAGCAGTTATAAAATCCCTAGACAATAAAGCAATGGAATATACAAGTAGGACTAGGAAATTGAACCTGAAAACCAACACCCTTATGTTCATATACAAGCCATATTAAAACGATTGGTTTCTACTCAAATTGATTCTATAGCAAAAGTCATCAGGATCCTACTTTGGATCATCCTCAGGGTTCTCCTTTAGATACTCCTCTTCGAGTTCTTTCTCCTCAGGTTATTCATCAGGGTCCTGAAATATTTTCCCCAAACCGGGATGAGATTATGTCTCAGCAAGTTTTACTACACTAAGACTTGATTAGTAAACTAATACACCTTAGGGTTGCCTATACACAACATGAGTCATAGAGCTTACCTTAGCCTCAGATTCCACCTGCATATTAGCACAGATTAAATAGGCACCCAAGCAATCACATCATAGATCGAAACATCGATCTAATCGATCTATTCGATTACACACCAAGAAGACTACTCACGGTCATCTCCATTCAATCATTCAATCCACAACATCAAATCAAGGTGATGATCAATCGACCTAATCGATTACGTACCAACAAAACCACTCACGGTCATTTCAATTATTCCAACTCAATTTCCAAATATAAATCACGGTCTTTAGGGCGCAACTCATTTATATGTGGTAATCACGGCCCCACCAAGCAATTTTCTTAGATTTAGTGGTTTTACGGTCCCACCCGACCTTTTCCAAGAGTCAGTGGTTTTACGGTCCCACCCGACCTTTCCAAGATTTAGTGGCTTTATGGTCCCACCCGACCTTTCCAAGATTTAGTGGCTTTGTGGTCCCACCCGACTTTTCCAAGATTTAGTGGCTTTACGGTCCCACCCGACCCTCTCAAGATCTAGTGACTTTATGGTCCCACCCGACCCTTTTTACGATGCCATACTCTGTCACAAAGCCACGTGCCCTTCCCAGGTGACACTCCAATTCACCGGGCCACGTGTATTCTCCAGGTGATTTGCCAACTCACTTTCGACACTAACAACCGATACTCGACCAATCCCCAATCACATAGCCAAAATTGCATTATTTAAGAACATAACTTCAAAATGCACCGCTAAATCAATTCGACACGAATTAAAGCTCAAATAAATAATTGGACTACTCCACGACAATCAGCACAAGATTCCGGTCACCGGCCATCACGGTTGAATTTCCGGAAAATAAATAATTAAATAATTAATTTCGAAAAATAAATAAATAAATACAATAAATTCAATTTAGCACAATATAAAAACCGATTAAATAAACGGATTTGCGCCATGATCATCAGTATAAAATCCGATCACTGGCCATCCCAAGGTTGAATTTTCGGAAAATAAATAATTAAATAATTAATTTCGAAAATTAATATTTAATTCCTAAAAATACCATTTAGGCCCGAATTGCCTAATTAACACCCGATAAGGGTTGGGAAAAATCTCACGAAGCATCCAATAAATATTATAGGCAATTCTCTATCTAAGTACACTAACCACCTAACTAATATGCAATGAAATTAACTAATAATCGCTAATCCATTATAATCTAACAACCTAATTACGCTTAATTAACACTAATCAACCTTTAAGTGTAATTAGAAAACTAAGAAGGCATTAGTGAGCAAAACTCACTCAAAACGACGGGCTCGACGCGAGGATCGACTTTCCTCAAAGTGGGCCGAGCATCCGGGCTCGGGAAGACGGCCAAAACGGGCCAAAACCCCACTGCGATACCCATTTTCTGCCTTCTCTGTGCACTACTGGTTGAGGCGGTTCCGGGACTGATTCGAGCTGGACAAGGCCGGCGGAGGGCGAGGGGACTCTGGTGAGGCCGAACGGTGGCCGGAGGAGGTCGGGCAGCGGCCTGAGGTGGCCGAACGAGATTGACCAGAGGCGAAACAGAGGCTGCACAGAGGCGGCAGCTCGACAGGACGAGGTGAACGGCATTTGAGCGGGCGAGAGGGAGACGAACGGCAGCACGGTGGCAAGGCGACGCGAGGTGGGGACGACGTGCGGTGGCTCCTTGCAATGGCTGTGACAGTTGCTGGCTTTGCTGGTCTTCGGTTGTTGGGCGACGAATAGAAAGAGAGATGGAGGACAGAGGGCTTAACGAAACAGGGGGGAAGGAGAGGGAGGCAAAGCTGTGTGCGGGCAGCAGTGGTCTGCATGGGGACGAACGACGACGGTGGCAGCGTGCAGCGTGAGGCAGCGATGGTGCTCTAGTGCGATGTTGGTTGCTGCTTCTGCTTCTGCTGTTCGAACTTGCTCGAACCAAAGGAAGAGAGTAGAGGCGGAGGGCACGCGGGCGGTCGCTAAGCAGTGGCGGCGACTCCGGCACGACGGCAGTGGCAGCCCTGGTCCGAGCGACGATGGTTGCTGTTTCCTCTGGCCTTCGGCTTCCCTGGCGTCGCACAACCGAAGAAGAAGATCGGGAAGAGAGAGACATCGACGAGAGAGAGAAGGGAAGAAGAGAAAATCGGTTTCTCTTTTTCTCTCTCACTCTCTCTCTCTCTTAGGTCATCTACACGTGGGCCATACCCAGCTGTCATCCACCCACCTTTTTTGACAATTATGTCCCCTTCTAGAAGCATTTAAGTAGTGCAAAGTGTGGGGTAGATGTGGCATACGAATTTTACTAGGTTTTTCCTCCAATTAGACCTTAATCCCACTTGAATCAAATCAAATCGACCCCCATTAATTTATTTAACACCTCATCAATCAAATTTGTACTTTTCTTTACCAATGTAGCCTACTTGCATCCCAATTTCGAATTTAAGAACGGTCCTCTGTAATTTTCGATAAAAATGGCCTTAACTCAACTTTTTTCCAAAAAGTCTCGGTTGTCAGAAAAATCTTCTGAGACTGAGCTGACGCTCCTAAAATGACCTGTGACATGACAGACTTTCAATTTCTGAAATCGGACTTAGATTGGCAGTTAATTTCACTCCGACGCGCTCTTAGCATGACCTAGGCTACCAGGTAGTTTTCAGAACTTTTTAGGACAAATGACCCGTGGTCGATTTTCTTTGAGTCATAATGAACCCACTCGACACATTGGCGACTCTCGATTGTCGTGAAAATCTCCAGGATTCAAATACGGACACAGGGTACCAAAACGACAGTAAAATCAAATTAGTGCCGGTGGATGAGAATTTTCCAATTTAGTGGAGTCACCCACGATTGGTCATTCATCTCAGTCGAACTGACCTATCTCTGATCTTAATTCGATTTTATACTGTGTCGTAATGACCTCTAAAGATGAACATAGTCGAGAAGTCGGTTCTTGGTCGAATTTTCAAGTCTATCTGACTTAAAGTCCTTAATAGCCTACCCAGCTAGTCTAGTTATCTCGTGAGTGGCCAACTCAGAGAAAAACACTGTAGTTCCGTCGATGAAATGCCCAATTTATCCCATCAAAGTTAGAGTCTGAAAATCTGGATGTCATAGGATGGGCCTCTCATGGGCCACCCCTCCTTTCGTCAACAGCCCTATGGGCTTCATGGGCCAGGCCTCCTCCCCTTGGTTGACGGCAGCTCCTTTCCTTTGAGCTTCGCGGGCCAGGCCAAAAGGGCCAAATGGTGGGGCTGGTATTGGGCCTAAAATTCAACCCACTCTTCTCTAATTTTTCCCTTTAATCATCACTTAATTATCCATCATATAATTACCTAATTACACTTATTCACTTGGCCATAAAGCTTGCAACATAAATCCATAAAAATCAAATCCATAAGGTGCATAGCCAAGAACAAGATTCTCATTATCAAATTATCATATAGCACCAACTTTGATAACCCAAGAACATAAGATATCTTTCCATTAAAGTGTTCGGCCTTAATCTATTACAATTCTTTGGTCTAATGGCCACAACATACTTCAATGACACAACCATTCACTTTTCCATAGGTCGCAATGCCTCTAGGAATTGACATGAAATTTTGGGATGCCACACATAACTCTATAATTACAAACTGAGCCGAAATTTAATTAGCGACAAAACTTGGAAAATACAACAACTTCAACAAAATCGAGCGAAAACAAACTATGTTGGAATTGAATCGATGACAAAACTTGAGAACGCAAAGAGAAAAATGTCATAATTCAATCAATGATGCAACATTTAAGATAAAGATACATGCCGAAATTTAATCAATGATATGGATTTTTAAACTACAGCTATAAAACATGCTGGAATTTAATCAATGATGCAAGTTTGGAAACTAAAACTATAGTGTAGAATAGTAAAGATGACTGAAAGATAATATATCTATTTGTTTATGCACCGTGGGGCCTTTAATAGGCTAATGTTGGTATTTATAGTGATTATGTCATAAGCATCTTGGAGTAGTTTTCTTGTGGTTGTGGCCATGTTCCCTCATCTTCAAAATCTTGTGTGGATGCTCCAACGATGCCATGATCTTGTCTTCAAATAGTCACTCCCTTAAAATCGCATTTTGGTTACTCCACGACTTCTTGGACTCCATTGCCTCATTCACCAGTGATTTCAAATTTGAAAACTCCTAACTGTATCCTGACATCTTCTAGGTATCCGACTTTTCTAAATTTCTCAATCGGTAATCCATCGCCCCTTCAAGTCAATATGTTTGTCAACTATCACTAATCATACACCATCACATATTGACAACCGATCAATGGTCATCATGTAAATGAATATCAATGTTAATCCTTATGGTACTCATCAATGGACCACGTGCTTAATAATAACTTGCACTCTAGTCATGTGCCTATGCATATTGACGACCTGATCAATTCTTTACGCGAACATAGCATTGTCAATCTTGATTACTATTAATATAAAGGCTTTATTCGGAGAGTTAGAAATATTACCACCATGGCACCCCTGAGTGTCTCTATACTCTAGACTAAAATTCTAAGTAGGTTGCTCCTAAAAGGTTGTCCTTGAAAGGCTTGAACAAGAAGTTCACCTATTGTGAAAAGGCATACCTATAGAAAACTGCTTTGTCTTCCCTAGTTCTAAGCATAGGCCCATTCAAATGGTATTAAAGCCATGCTTTCATTTATAACATAATTTGTTCCATGCGCTCAGTTGGTGAATTCAGTACTGAGAAGATCCTTTCAACACCATGACTAACCCTGAGATAGTTTCATGCTTCCTCCCTATCTTCCTCATATCTTTCAGACTCTCGTGTATCAAATGCTTCTAAGATTGACTATCTTTATGAGGTCTCTCTTAGTGATGAAACCAAGATCTTTGAAACTCAACTCCCTCTTATGAACCCATATTCTGCTTTTGCTAAACATGTATCATCGTTTTCTCCCATTCGTTCTATTCGACAACTTATCCGTCAAACTCCCAAAGAAGCGAAATAGTACGTACAGTCCTTCAAGTTTGACCAACATCCCATTCTAGCCATTGAAAATGAGTATTTTGTTGCTCTTCAAATTCCGCCAGAATTTCCCAAACAGTGGACCTAGTGGACCCAGCAGGGATACTCCCATGTCCATTATGGAGTTGTCTGTTGTGCTCACCTTCCATAGTCGTAAAGGCCAGCCAATTGTGGCTAGAATGGCTTTATTGGATACTCGATTCCTAGAATGCCAACATGCTTGTATTTGCACTGTCCAAACCACTCTAAATGTTGAAACAGTCTTTGCAATCTTATATCCAAATTTCAATGTTACTCTTTCAGATCCCCAACTACTCTCCTTCTTGAAAGTTCATATCCAACTCATTAGAGCACCCCAGACTACTAACTCTATTGCAGCAACACTACATTACCATATGGTTTATTGAGTGCAGAACCATGCTCTTAATCTAAATTTCTAGAATCATTCTTGAGAGATCTGAGTAATTAGGAAGAACAACCTAACTCTGCTACATTGAAAGACCAAACATGATCTCCATCACAACCATTTTCTCGATCAATTCTGATACATAATCAAATTCGATATCTCTTTCATCATCTTCCTCTTTTTCAATCCCTGCCATTAAATCCTTTCCTATTATACTAGCCACTTCATCAATATTTATGATGATCCCCTGAATCAAGATATGAAATCCAACCCTTCTGAACTAGAAGTTCTTCAATCAAGTAATCCATCTCAAAACCTAACTCTCTCTTCTAAACAGTTTTTATTATTAATGATATCTCCTACTCCAAATGGCTAGAAAGATTCAAAGAATTCCATACTTGGCTAAACGCCCAAGCTCTTACCAATTAGGACAAGTATGATGTCTTTTTTTGGATTTTTTAGAAGGTTTACAGGTAGTCTTAAACATTAATGGTAGTCGATGACAAAACAAGACCAGCTTCAATTTCTACTTTCACTAGATTTTGGCCAAGCCATTGTCCTCTTCTACCAATTTTTCATTGGTAAACCTTTTGAATTTTATGAGCTCAAGAGAAGAGGATTTTTTTAAAAGAAAATGCTACTCTCTCCAAAAGAGACATCTCCACAAGCACTATCGAAAGATGTTCAAACTCTTTTATGGCATTGGAGCTGATCCAAACCTAAAATAAGTTTTTCTAACCTTCATTCCCAAAGAATTGTCTCAGCAAGTTGATAGATCCTTTCTCAACAAATAAAGAAGAATTATGAACATTTCTCTGGAAAAAATATAACGAGAGATCTATTTGTGCCTTGATGATTTGTGCTTAAAGCACAAAATGATGAAAACCTACCTCATGGACAATAGAGAACTTGATGGAGCTTGTTCACACCAAAAGCTGAAGATCAAATGTTCAAAAAGAGATTGTGACGGTTTTTATGCAAAGTCCTCCAAAAAGAACAAGCATTTCAAGAAGTTTTGGATAAAAAAATCCAAGCATGAATCTAAGCACTTCCAGAGAAAGAAGAAATGACGATTCCTATGCAAAAGGAAATATTGCTTAAACAGCAAAAAATCAACTTGATGCTTTATTTGCAATCGCAAGGGTCATTTCGCCAAAAATTGCCCCCAAGTGAAAAAATGTCGAAATCATTTGATACATTATATAGAGATTGAAACTGGTGTTTCACTCGAGAATGATGGCATTGAATCATTCCTTGTTATTAGACTCCTAGTATAACTGATTTTGACTCAAATTCTGAAGATCTTTTTCATAAATCCTCCATTTCTTCAGAACAAGGCCCTAATATATTTTCAAGCCAAATTCATTGTCCTTATTTTCCTGTAAAAATCTTCACCTCGAAGTTTGCCAAACCTATCATAGTCATTATTCTCATTGATATTGGTGCAAGTTCTTCAATTATGGACACTAAAGTTATTCCTGAAAAATATTAGCCCTCCTATGTTCGATATTTCGATTCTGTCTCAAGAGACACTTCTTTTACAAATGTACGAACTACCTCAATAACTATCCAATTTTTCCCCCAATGCTTCATAACCACTAAAATTTTTGAATCCAATCTCCCCAGTAAAAATTTCATCATTGGTTGGGACATCATGACTTAAATTTCTCAATTCCGCATCATTCCTAGAAAATGTCTTAAGTATAAGGATCAATTCTTTGAATTCGCAAATATTCAAAGACTTTTTTTCTATCCAGATGAGTCTGTTAGATCCAATCATGTAAAAGTTATTAAAATCCTGTTCGGAATCCCATTATGAATTTTCCAAGAAATGTTCTCATCTTTTGTGGAAAAATTCAGAATTCTTTGTTCGCCTCCCTTTAAAAAAAAAAAAAACGAAGATATAAATCTAACCAAGGCGAGTCACATGAGAATGAATAATAAGGAATGCTTAGAATTGCTGCAACAATATCTTATTGAAATTTGAAATTCTTAATGGGCTTACAAAGCTTTTTATGTCAACAAGCGAGCAAAGCAAAATAGAGAAAAAATGCAACTGGTAATAAACTATCAGTCTCTCAACATTTTTTCTCCAAGACGACAAATTCCCTCTACCTTCAAGAAATTTCATTTTTGCTAGATTATCCAAAGCCCAATTCTATTTCAAATTCGATCTTAAAACTGGATTTTGACAATTGGGAATTCATCCTAAAGACAGACCAAGATAGGGTTATGTATTCTAAACCAGCATTTTCAAAGAAATGTCCTTGCTTTTGGCCTCAAGATAGTCCAATCCTTATTCGAAAAGGACATGTGTCGAATCTTCTAACCTATCTTGTCAAGTGTAGCAATATACATCGATGATATCTTGCTTTACAGCCCTAATGAGGAATCCCACTACCAATTTCTTAGGTCGTTTGCAGACATTATAAAGAAGTATGTGCTTATGCTTTCTTAGATATGCAACTTAACAAATGAACATATTATCCAGGGCCACACATTGCTCAAGAATTGGTAAAATTTCCAAGAGAAAACTTCACAACAAAAGTAAGTTTAACAATTTCTTGAAATAATTAATTATCTCAAAGACTTTGTTCTTAACATTACAAAATTGCTTATTCCGCTGCAATCAATGTTGAAGAAAAATCCTCCACCTTAGGGAAAACCCCAAGCCAAAACAATCGCTGAACTCAAGAAGATCATGCAGACTTTTCCCCCGTTGCAAATTCTATGTACGAGGAAAAAAAATCCTCCAGACTAATGCCAATCACGAATACCGAGTGTCAATTCTGTTCGAAGAAACTGATGGTAAGTGACACATTTGTGCTTACAAAAGTGGAAAATTTTCTCAGGTCGAAATGCATTATCATTCCACTTTCTAATGGAACTAGACATGGCATCTTTCCCCCAGATGACCAAGTTCAAACAGAAGTAGATTTCGAATTCCCAATTACTTCGATGGGCTAAGTGGTTTTCAAAATATTCTTTTGAAACCAAACACATTGCCGGAAAAAAGAATGTGCTTGCCAATTTTTTGTCCAGACCAAAAGCATTATAAGTCAACATGTACATCATGAAGCTACTTTTCATCACAACGAAAAGTATAAGATTAAGAAGATATGAAATAGGCCAAGCTTGGAATACCCTCAGGAGATTATTGGAAAAAATCTAGAATGATAGCCTTACTGAAAGTCTAGAAAATCTCATGTGGCAATGCCACACAGATCCCTTTAGACTCAATGGAGGCTCAATCCATTACCCTACTAAATTAAAACCCAGCTATCCATTCATACATCCTTTAATCTGAAAGGAAAATGATTTTCCCAATAACCTCAAGTGGTTGTTATGGTACTTAACTAATGAGTACTTAATAACTATTGAGATTCCAACCAGGAAATTTATTGCTAACCTAACCAAGATATTCATGCTCAGCCGAACACATTGAAAAGGAGAGTGACAAGAACCTCCTGGCCGTTCTCAATTGGTTCTATTTTCCTATTTATTAGAAGCACCTCTTACAACAAGAGTTGAGAACTGTTCAACCAGACCCCGAAATCTACACTGTTGTCTTTCTTCGATGTCCATGGGCTTTTGTGCGAAATAATGACACAATTGCCCATGCACCACAAAGTATAGGAACAACATCTATAAACCTCAACCACATCTTATGGAATCCCATATTTACAGGTCCTTTCCTGATTGTGCTGGTTGCTGCAAGCATCAGTATCGAGAACTTCAAAGAGTCTTATGCCAAGAAAGAAAAACCATTCCTGAAGACATATGGAATTACATTGTACCTATCACATGGGATCATCACAGCCTTGTACCAGAGGCCAAAGATGCACTTAGAGAATTTGAGCAAGAAATGATACCTCAATCACTGTTGACACCTAAATTTTGGCGACCCATTTAGTCATTTATCACCTTAAAAAATTAGGGATTAATTTTATCCCAGAAAAAATATTAATTGCATAGCATATAGATTTAGGTGCATTTGTTTTTAATTTGCATTTTTTTTTACATTTATTTATTGGACCCGTGGCGGATGAATCGAATTAGTGGTTTTGGGTTTTAAATTAGCAGGCTGGGTTAGGCCCACGAAAGGAGAAAATTAACCCAAGCCTGTCATTATGTTTAATTAATTATCTCGTGAAAAATTAAGATTTGATGTGATATTATGATGATTTTTGGAAATTAAAAAAAAATCGCATTATAATCTTATCTTTATCAATAGATGATGGAATCAGGGGAGAATATTTATGAGATAAAAGGATTTTGTGATTCGGAGGTTATAGGCAATTTTCGAAATATTCTGCGAGGATCACATTATGTTTGTCTATAAAAGGAGACAGTGTACGACAGAGAAAAGGGGGCTTTTAAGGGATCCAAAGGAAAAAAAAAAAAGTAAAAAGCAAAAAAAAGCAAAAAGGGGAGAGGATTGGACAGTTACTGTTCAATCATCTTCTCCACGCTTTGCTCCGTCCATTCGCTGCTCCGCACCCCCGAAATCGTGACGCCGCCTCAGCCAGACCCACGAGTCATCTCTGCTCCACCGACGTTCCGCTGGCCACGCCCGAGTTCAACATCGGAGCCCCGACGAACAGCCCCCTGCTCTGCTGACCGGCACCGCTTCGCCTTTGCCCCGATGACCCGACGTCACCTGCCCTGTTCGTTGCTGCTGCTCCAGTGCCTATCTCCTTCGCTGTCATCTGCTGAAGCCGCGCTGGTCCCTGCCGCTTGCGCAAGTCGCGACACCGGCAACCCGACGAAGCCGTCACCGTGTCGATCCGCGACGCCCGGGCTGCTCCACCCTCTGTTGCAGCGTCACCGGGCCAAGGCGCCCCTGCCTTTCATCACTGCTCGCAGCTCCGTAGACGCCACTGCCGCACGACCCAGCGCCCCTGCTCGCAGCAATGCTCCAGATCTGGAGCTTGAGCCACCATACGCCCGTCCGATGGCCCGGCATCCCCTGTAGCCCGCACCTTCGTGCCGGTCCGTGACCAGTCGCTGCTGCAAACCCAGTGGTCCGCTCAACGCAAGCAGGCCCCGAACCCGTCGCTGCTACCTCTGCCTTTGCTCGACCTCCCAGTGATCCGACGCCCCTGTCCGCGAAGCCACCGCCAATTCACCTCTGCGCGCTCGCCCACTGCCGATTCACCTCTTCACCGCTTGCCGCTGCCGGTTCACCCTCGCCGGAGTTCCTCTTGCCGGACCGACGACTCTCTCCCCTTGGAGATTCACGGCTGTGTGCGGAAAGGAAGAAAAAAAAAAATCAGATTAGGTAGTTTCTCTTTTATGTTTTTTATTATTTTTATTATTATTTCTTTAATATTCTATTTTAGTGGAATTGTTCCTCAATATATGGTTGAGATTCCGACATGAAAAGTCCTCAAGCTAGGGATTGACAGTCCGATTTTCGCGCCCAAAATCCGACTCACAATCCCTTACAAAAATCGATAATCCAATCTCAAGCCCGAGATTCGATTCGCGATTTAATTTAAAATTGGCCAACTCGATCTCATGCGCGAGATATGGTTCGTCAATTTTTGGATTTCAACCTTATCTTGTTTGATTTGCTATCGTCAAGTTAGTTGAGTTAATCTTATTTTCGTAAAAGAAAAATCCAACAAATATTTGAGTTAGGAATAGATTTGCTTTAGAATATTTCTTGTTTAGGATTAAAATTGCAATCTTATTTCGAAATTTAAAAATCCAAAAAATGTTGAATTAGGATTAGGTTTTTTTTTTATATATTTAGAATAATAATTTTATTTTGAATCATGGAAAAGAAAACCAAAAAAAGAAAGCACATTCATTTAGGATGTTAGTTTTGTCATTATTTGAATTGCATGAGAAATTTTAATTTCGAAATTGATAAAAGCACAAAATGTCATCATGCATGTATCTAAGGCATCATTGGCACGTCATTGCATGTTAGGATTGCATGTTTATCAATTATAGGTAGATAATCTCTCCTAGATAGATTGCATGTTTTTGTTAAAAAAATAAAAAATGTCATTTGCATGTCATATAAGATTAGATTCATGAAATGCACGTCGCTTAGAGATTGTTACTAGGTCTATTTAATTAGAAATTGCATGTCATTAGAGTTATGTCATGTCATGTTAAATTAATAGCATTGCATTGCATATTGACTATATTTTCATTTAATAAGTGAAAACAAAAAAGAAATTGCGTGTTAATTAGAAACCATATTTAGGATTGTTGATGTGGATTTTAATTTAACGCTGCAGATGCTTTCGTTGCTTTGAGGTAAGTTCTGCATTATTTAATTGCTTTCTTGGGTGTTAAATTGGTGGTTTACACACTTGCATGAACACCTCACATGTTAGGGAACTAATTTAAAATCAATTCAAGCTGCCTGCAAAACTTTTTTTTTTAAAAAAAAAAAAAAATGGTACCGAAAGGGCGTTAGAGAAATCTAGTGTGATCAAGTCCCCGTACCCAAATCTCTAGTTCGTAGGAGTAAAGTAAAACTCCCGTTACTTTACTTGGGTTCCTAATCGACCCACCAAAAACAGGTTAGTGGCGACTCCTGATTAAAAATCAATCGCATGTTAAGAACTTGAACCTAAGTCGCGAATTGGTATGGGCTTGGGAGAGTCCGAGTTAAATCTAGGCTTAACAATCCATTAGCCAAACCCTAGGTGGTTCACACCCGAAAAATTGGTCGCGGCAGCTTGGCGACTCCGCTGGGGACTTGAGTTGAAACTCTTAGTAGACTTAGGCCAATTTCTTTTTGAAAAAATATTTTTGTTTGGCAACGAGGATCCCAGGTACGTCCCTAACATTTAGGTGTTAAATGTTTTTACAGATTGTGAGGTATAAGGGGAAGTGATTGATAACCCTTGCCTTGCAAGTTGGAGTTAGGGATGTATGGTTTATTTTATTTTTTTGAAGTGTTGTTTGATTTAAACTTCTTTGCATGCTTTGCATTTATCACTACACTTTGCACACACAACCTGCCGCCGAACCTGGGCTGCATAGGATTATTTAAGAGGGTATTGAGATGGATACCACTTCGACTGCATGCTCGCGGTACGAGTCGCCCATCTCAATTCCGAAATTTCTTTCATGGTGTTAAGAGTACCCACCTCGATCCGCATGCCCACGACCCGGGTCGTCTCTTTGACCAAGCCGGAGTCATGAGGACCCGACATAGTCCACAAGCCCGTGGCTAGTCTGATAATCCTTGTGGCTCCACCTTGCTAAGCCTTATAGATTAGAAATCGAGCCACTTACCATGCGCATGTCTATGTGATTGCCATCGATTTTTCTTGGTGAAGTAAGTCTTCTATCCTTATATCATGCAATTTATTTTTTTCATACTCTTGGTCCGTCCATGACAATTTAGGTCAATCATTAATTTAATTCATTTGTCGATTAGAAATGAAACGAGGAAATTGACATGCAATGAATTATTTTAAAAAAAAAAACTTTGGAGAATTTGTCTTCGATTCATGTCTATGAAATTTGATTTTGTTAGGGTATCAAATTCCCTTCTTGTACGAACTTTTCATGAAAAAAAGTGAAAAAAGTTGATAGATCATTATCATGGATTAATTCTTTATTTGCACCTCGTACTTATATATTTTCATTCATTTGAATTAGGTGATAATGAATCCTCCGCGTATTACGCGATCAAGAGCTAAAATGGCCGACCAAATTGAAATGCGTGATCATATCTCTGCTATGGAATACCAACTCCAACAATTGCTCACCTCTATGCAACTCATGACAGCCCAAATCCAATCCCTCCAAGCGGATTTGACTCCTACACCTGCTTTCCCTGAGGTAGTAGTTTCGAAGCAGGAATACAAGACCCAAATTAGCAATAGCGACATGCCTGAATTGGAAGATAACCCACTAGTCATTGCCAAACTTGACAATGTCCCTAAGACAAAGCAAGATGAAGTGGAAGTGATGGACACTCTAGGGCAGCCTAATGGCAAGTTTGATTACCTGGTGAAGTATTCGGCTACTCCAAGCTTTTACTTTTGTTGGAGAAATCTTCCTTTGGTGTTTTGAAGCTGACAAAACGTTTCCATCAGTCTAATTTGAAGACTTGTAGACTCTTTCATCAAAGTTTGAAGACCTCCGGACTGCCAGACTCAAGACTCAAATTCTATCATCATTGACAGTTTTTAGTCCGTCGAAGAAGGCTTATCCAGAACTGGATGTTTCGTTAAGGATTCGACTTTATCGACTGGAGAAGATCTCTTAGCTGGATATAGCATGGCGGAATCCATTATTCAAATCAAGAATGATTCAAGAATTGTGGATCCGTTGATTGGCGAAGTATACTTGGAAGGTTCTACTTATGGAAACCAAGATCCTGATTGTATGGGCGAGCAGGATTGATGGGCTATCGTCACGTTCCTTAAATAGCTCGAAGATCTTCCTAATTGATTCTGTTCAACGGGTAGATTTGAAGAATTCCTTTGGTAAGTGCCAATGGGTATGATGGCATAAAGGAGTATATAAGGAAGACGTTCCAGTTGTTTGAGTGCGTGCGCGATAGAGGAATTCCAAAGTCTGAAGCTCTTTGTTCTTAGTCAATTCATTTGTTGAGCGAAATCTTATACGCAAAAGAGTCTATATCTTTGAGTAACCTTGAGGAAGTGTGGTAGAGTATCTACACTGTGGAATCAAGGGAGAGCTTTGCTATAACAACTCTTTTGTTCATAGTGAAATCCAGCCGGTGGGCTGTCAATGCGGAAGAGTGGACGTAGGCTTGGAATAAGCCGAACCACTATAATTTCTGTGTTCATTTTCTCTTCCTTACTCTCTTTTACTTTGATCATAATTCATTTTGTTAACAAAAGGCGAACTTCCTTTCTATTGTCTATTTTGTATTGCTCACTTATCACGAGAAACCTTTTTACACCTATTCACCCCCCTCTAGGTGCTTATACTAGCTATCTCAATTGGTATCAAAGTCTGTGTACTCACTTAATTTGAAGTATTTTACTTCAGAGTTAAAGATCCATGGCTAGTATGTTGGCTCCAGGGCTGGTAGAAGGGCAAAGCAATACCAGACCGCATTATTTTGATGGAAAGGAATACAACATATGGAAAAGCAAGATGAAGGCATTTCTAAGATCAAAGGATCCTCTGGAATGGGATGTGGTAGGCAGAGGAATCATTCCTAAAGCTGTATCTGTCTTAGAAAGAGGAAAATAAGCTGTTGAGTCTAGTGAAATGACTCAGGAAGAGATAACCAAGAGACAAGCTCTTGATGCAAAAGTAATTTGTTCTTTATATTGCGCTTTGTCACCTACTGAATATAACAAAATATCTTCTTGTGTTACAGCCAAAGAAGTTTGGGATAGATTACACATCACCTATAAAGGAACCGATCGAGTGAAAGAAACTAGAATCAACATTCTCCTCGGTCAATACGAAGCCTTCAAAATGAAATCAGGAGAATCTATTACTGACATGTTTAGTCGTTTTACAGAAATCGTGAATGGTCTTGAAAATCAAGGTCAACCAATTTTTGATCCCATGAAAGTAAACAAGCTCTTTGCGTGGACTCTCCAAGGATTGGAATCACATAAAGACCTCAATAAGGGAGACACAAAGAATTATGCCACTTTCGGTTGATGAATTGGTTGGGACTCTTCAGTCTTATGAAGTGGAGCGAATCATCAAAGACGAAGATCCTAAAGGTAAGAAATCTATTGCATTAAAATCTAATGATGATTCTGATGTCACAGATTCTGAAGATGATATGGATGACGAAGAGCTTGCTCTCATGATAAGAAGATTCAGAAAGCTAAACAGAAAAGGAAGAAGATTCAATCCAAAGAAACGGAGTTTTCAAAAGCAACAAAGTAAGTCTGTTGAGGATGATGAATCCAATAAAGATGTAGTATGCTTTGAATGTAAAAAAAAAGGGACATGTTAGACCCAACTGTCCACTTCTGAGGAAAAAGAAAGGAAAAGCTGATAAATATCGAAAGGCACTCAAAGTAGAAACTTGGAGTGATACAGAATGTGAAGAAAGTGATGATGATTATGCCAACATTTGTCTCATAGCACAATTAGACCCAGAATCAGACTCCGATACAGACTCAGATTCAGACAATGAAATCGAGGTAAGTAATTTGAAAATCCCTGCTAAAGTCTCTAGATACATTGATGAATTGTGTCTTAGTCTCAAAACTTCTCTTAAAAGGATTTCCGAACTTAAAAGAGAAAATTCTGCACTAAAACAACAAGAAAATGCTTTGAAAGAAAAGGTCAAAAGTTTAGACAAAAGTATTTCTACCTTGAAAGAAAATGAAGGCAATCTTTCAAAAGAAAATGCATTCTTGAAAAATGACATCTCAAATATTTCTAAAAGATTTTCTATAGGATCTGAGAAACTTGAAAAAATTCTTTCTGCTCAAAGACCTTATTTCAATAAATCTGGTTTGGGAATAACTACGGAAACCATTCATCTAATTGATTTTCCTAAAGTAAAGGAAAGAATTAAGCAAAGACCTACAAGAGATGCTTACAAAAATCATTTCCAAAGAGTTTTTGTAAAACCAGTAGGTCGCAATGCTCTTAAATGTTCTAAATGCAATAGCTCAGACCATTTTAAAAAAGAATGTCCTATGGTTTGGAAACTTGTTAAGAAAGTATGGGCAAAGACCATATATTATACTAACACCAATGGACCCAAGAAAATATGGGTACCAAAGAAAGCTTGAGTCTCTTTTCTAAATGCATGTCACTATCAAGAAAAAGGTTAAATGGTATCTGGATAGTGGATGCTCAAGACATATGATAGAAGATTCAAATTGTTTCATAAAGCTCGTTCAAGTAAATGGTAGAAAATTTTTATTTGGAGGAAACAGCAAAGGAAAAATTGTGGGATTCGGAACTGTAAACATTGGAAGCCTCACAATCAATAATGTTTCCTTAGTGGAAGGACTCAACTACAATTTGCTTAGTATCAGTCAGTTGTGCGACACCGGTATCAAAATCAACTTTCAAGAGGGAATATGTTTAAGAACCAGTAAAGATTCCACTCAGTCATTTATAGGTCGAAGATATGGAAATATCTACCTCTTGGATGTTAAACCAAATGAAACCCAATGTCTAATCTCAATACAAGATGAAGCAAACTTATGGCACAGAAAACTCGGGCACATCAACATGAAACAAATAGCCAAAATCTCAGCAAAGAAGCTTGTTCGAGGTCTACCCAATTTGTCATATCAAAAGACTGATCTATGCACACCATGCGTGTTGGGAAAACAGGTAAGAAACTCGTTTAAACCAATAAACCTAGTTTCAACTAATCGTGTACTGTAACTTCTGCATATGGATCTCTTTGGACTAACCAGAACTCAGAGTATTTGAGATAAGAAATATTGCCTAGTAATAGTGGATGACTACTCACGATTCACTTGGGTATATTTCCTGGTAAGTAAGTCTGAAACCTTTTTTTACTTTGAAAAGTTTGCTAAAAATGTCCAAAATGAAAAATGATATGTTATTTCAAAAATACGAATTGACCATGGGGGCGAATTTGAAAATCAAGACTTTACAAGATTTTGTGATGAATCTGGTTTTCAGCATGTGTTCTCTTCTCCATATACTCCAGAGCAAAATGGAGTCGTGGAAAGAAAGAATAGATCGCTTCAGGAAATGGCTAGAACTCTTTTAATTGAAAGTAACATTTCTTCACGTTTTTGGGCTGAAGCAGTTTCTATAGCATGTTATATCATTAATAGAGTTTTTCTAAGGCCTATTCTGGAGAAAACCCCTATGAGTTATTCAAAGAAAAGAAGCCTATTGTTTCATATTTTCATGTGTTTGGATGTAAATGCTTTATATTGAAAAATGCAAATGATCGAGTTGGCAAGTTTGAAGAAAAATCAGACGAAGGCATCTTCCTTGGATATTCAACCACAAGCAAGGCTTACAAAGTCTACAACAAGAAGACTCAATCTGTGGAGGAATCAATGAATGTCAAATTCCAAGATTCTACGCAAAATGAATCTATTCGAGACTCATCTTGAAGAATCGAACTCGCTCCGAGACTCTACAAAGTCCGAATCTTCGAAGCGCTCGAGACTTCAAAAGACTAGCAACAAATGATTGTCGAAGATTCAAATGAAGAAAAAGATCAACAATCTGACAAATCAACCAGCAACTGGAAGCATAAGTCTAGTCATCCCAAAGATCTCATTATTGGCGACATTAATGAAGGAATTCGCACAAGATCCAAAAGGCGCGAAGAGTCTAGTCTTTGTGACTCTTATTTCTGAAATAGAACCCAAAAGCATAGAAGAAGCTTTATCTGATGAAAGCTGGATTGAAGCTATGCAAGAAGAACTCAGGCAATTCAGTATTAATGATGTCTGAGAATTGACTCCTAAACCGAAAGGTAAATCTATTATTGGAGCTAAATGGGTTTTCAGGAACAAGATGAACGAGAAAGGAAATGTCGTAAGAAACAAAGCAAGACTCGTGGCCAAGGGATATACGCAAGAAGAAGGGATAGACTATGATGAAACTTACGCACCAGTAGCGAGGTTAGAAGCAATTAGATTATTACTTGCTTTTGCTTGTCATAAGAATTTCAGGTTATTCCAAATGGACGTCAAAAGTGCTTTCCTAAATGGATTTATCCAAGAGAAAGTCTATGTGGAACAACCACCCGGCTTTAAAGACCCAAGGAAACCAGACTCTGTATACAGACTGAAAAAGGCTTTATATGGTTTAAAGCAAGCACCTCGAGCTTAGTACGACAGGCTGAGTAAGTTTTTAATTCAAAACGGTTTTGTCAAAGGTAAAGTAGATACTACATTGTTTATCAAAAGAGAAAGCAAAAGTTTTTTGCTTGTTCAAATATATGTCGATGATATTATTTTTGGATCTTCTAATGAAAGTCCGTGCAAGAGATTCTCTAAGTCTATGCAGGATGAATTTGAAATGAGCATGATGGGTGAACTAAGCTTCTTTCTCGGGCTTCAAGTAAAACAACTGAAGGAATGAACTTTTATTCATCAAGAAAAATATGCTAATGATCTTGTCAAAAAGTTTGGACTGGAAAATTGCAAAAAGACTGATATACCAACGTCAAGTTCCTTAAAAATAGACAAAGATGAAGGAGGAAAGAAAGTTGACCAGAAGTTATACAGGAGTATCATTGGTTCACTTCTTTATCTTACTGCTTCTAGACCTGACATTTTGTTTAGTGTTTGCATTTGTGCCAGATTTCAAGCAGACCCTAAAGAATCTCATCTAAGTGCTACAAAGCGTATTATCAAATACATTGCATCAACTTCAGACTATGGTCTTTGGTATCCTAAAAAGGGAGACTTTACTCTTCTTGGATACTTAGACGCAGACCTAGCCGGATGCAGAGTGGATAGAAAGAGTACCTTGGGTACCTGTCAACTACTTAGAAGCAGGACAGTGTCTTGATTTTCAAGGAAGCAAAGTACAGTAACTCTTTCTACAGCATAAGCAGAATATGTAGCTCTTGGGAGTTGTTGTTCACAAATTCTGTGGATAAAACAACAACTAAGAGACTTTGGAATTGAAGGTTCATGCACGGAGATTAAGTGTGACAACACCAGCGCAATCAATCTCACCAAGAATTCAATTCTTCACTCAAGAGCAAAACATATAGAGATTCGACATCACTTCATTAGAGATCATGTTCAAAATGGAGAAGTTTTGATTCAGTTTGTTGACTCAAAGAATCAACTGGCGGATATATTTACAAAGCCTTTGGAGAAAAATCAATTTGAAGTTATTCGTTCCAGACTCAACATCTTGAGGATTGAAGAAGTAAAAGTCTAGAGACTCTCAGTCTCAGACAATCAAGATTTTCTTTCGTAAGTTATTTTATTTTATTCTCTCAGATTAAATCTCGAAAAGGTACGATCATCTATCCATAATTGATTTTTGCCATTTTCAATTTTCGTAATTATTGCAATCTTTCCTTTTCGAAAAAGAAATTATTTTTTTAAATTGTCAGTTATCTAATTTATTTTGAAAAAGGCAGTTATTTTTAAAAAGGCATCTTTGTACTTTCTTTTATGACGTTCCGTATGTCTCTCTTCAACTATCTTATTTACTGTCGGTTTCTCCTCGCTTTACTCTAAAAAAAACCCTAAGAAAGCACCGATCTTCCATTTCTGTCTTCTTCTCTTGTTTAATCCTCGAAAAGTTATCATCTTTCTTGGGAAAACAAGCTAGGAATCTCTCAAAGACTGTGAAAAATGTCTTTCCAAACAAATTCTTCAAGGATCGCGAATAGGGGACCACAGCAAATGCGTGAGGGGCCTACGCACTTCGATCTAACCGAAGAAGAAGAATCTCCTAATCAGCAACAGAGCCCTCAACATTCTCAGCAGAGTCCATCTCCTCCCTCAAGACCTCAGGATGTTGTACATCGAGAAGAGGAAGAAATAATCAAAGACGTAGAACCTGTAAGAATTCATAAGCCCTCTTTTGCCTACAAGCTTTATCGTGCTTTGAAGAGGGGTGGTACTCCTTTGAACCACATCGATGAATTTCTGAAAGACAAAGGGTATAGAAATGAAACTTTCTTTTTACGCACAATGGAACGTTTGGGAATTACCCCTACGGGGTCGGCTGAAGAAGCCTTTGCTAATATCCCAAGTGATCCACGGGTTGGAGGATTTAATCAACCAGATGGGAATGATGATGACAAGTTGTACAGTCAGTTTAAAACCGAGAATGGGTGTTGCAGCAAAAATTCGGAGCAAAAGGACAGACTTGTTTCGATCGGAGGAACACAAGCAACTGTACTCTAAGTTGTTGAAGCGTGGGGTAATAAACCCTAGAAGTGTGGATTTTGATTTTCTTGACTCTGTGAATGTCAATCTGCGAGAGAAATTCAGTCTTCTTCAACTTGAACAGTTTTGTTTTGAATCTACCGAAGCGCATGTTGAACTTATTGCTTATTTCTATTCGAATCTCAGTTTCTTGGATGCGAATAGATTCTCTTTTAGTGTTCGAGATCAGGATTATGTGGTTGGCATGAATACATTGGCTGATGTGATTGGGGTTGAAAGAGGGAGATATCAACCTATTAGTGTATCTATTGCTCGTGCAACGTTGGAACTTGTTCAGGATAGAAGGACAGAGGGAAAGATTTCCTATATGAGAATGAATGCGACCAATGTTCTGCTTCACAAGATTGTGATTAATTGCCTCAGACCAAAATCTACTTCAAAGACCGATGTTTCAAACTCGGAGGCAAAGCTGATGTATGACATCAATGCTGGGAAAAAGTTCTCTCTTCCACACACTATCATGTTCCACATGTACTGGGCAGTTGTGAAGGACAAGGGTCTACTACCTTATCCAGCTCTTGTGACCAAGTTATTCAGACATTTAAACGTTCAGCCTCCCCGAATTCTTTATGTTCGAACGTGCGATCAAATGGTAGTGGGATTGAAAATGGTCAAATGCGTCTGAAGGAACTCAACAAGCTAGTACTCAGACTGATAATTCAGCAGATTTTCGCAGAATTCTTGATGTTCTCTTAGAGATGCGGGGTCAAATATATGCTCTGGGATGCGAAGTACAGAACTTGCAGACTGCAGGTTAAGCTTCTTCAGTTTCTGTGAATGATCAAATTCAAGCCCTTGCTCTTCAAGTTCAAGCAAATGCTAAGGGTGAAGATGTGGCGCAACTGAAGGAGGAATTGAAAAAGCTAGAAGGCATTGTCCAGTCAATGGGAGATTTCCAGCTTGTTCGTGTTCTCAAGCAATCTTAAATTCCATTATCTTTTCATCTCTACCTTTTTAATGATGACAAAAGGGGGGAGAGATGTGGTGCAGATTTGATTTTATCTTTTGAACTCATGACTTTTATGATTTTTTTTTTACTTGACCTTTGTGTTTGGTTGTTTGGATGTGGACTGGATTTGGGTTTGACTGTTTGTTTATTTTAAGCACTGTTGATATCTCATGGCTTTGCTTATTTAAAGAACTAATCTACCTTCTGTGGATGCAGATTCTAGTGTTACTAAGCCATTTATCTATGTGAGATATCCATATTTGCTTGAGTAATGATTTGCAGGTCAAAGTTATCCAAATCTGCAAGAAAGTTTTGTCACCATCAAAAAGGGGGAGATTGTTGGAGAAATCTTCCTTTGGTGTTTTGAAGCTGACAAAACGTTTCCATCAGTCTAGTTTAAAGACTTGTAGATTCTTTCATCAAAGTCTGAAGACCCCCAGACTGCCAGACTCAAGACTCAAAGTCTATCCTCATTGACAATTTTTAGTCCGTCGAAGAAGGCTTATCCAGAACTGGATGTTTCGTTAAGGATTCGACTTTATCGACTAGAGAAGATCTCTTGGCTGGATATAGCATGGCGGAATCCATTATTCAAATCAAGAATGATTTAGGGATTGTGGATCCATTGATTGGCGAAGTATACTTGGAAGGTTCTACTTATGGAAACCAAGATTCTGATTGTATGGGCGAGTAGGATTGATGGGCTATCGTCACGTTCCTTAAATAGCTCGAAGATCTTCCTAATTGATTCTGTCCAACGGGTAGATTTGAAGAATTCCTTTGGTAAGTGCCAACGGGTATGATGGCATAAAGGAGTATATAAGGAAGACGTTCCAGTTGTTTGAGTGCGTGCGCGATAGAAGAATTCCAAAGTCTGAAGCTCTTTGTTCTTAGTTAATTCATTTGTTGAGCGAAATCTTATAGGCAAAAGAGTCTATATCTTTGAGTAACCTTGAGGAAGTGCGGTAGAGTATCTAAACTATGGAATCAAGGGAGAGCTTTGCTGTAACAACTCTTTTGTTCATAGTGAAATCCAGTCGGTGGGCTGTGAGTACGGAAGAGTGGACGTAGGCTTGGAATAAGCCGAACCACTATAATTTCTGTGTTCATTTTCTCTTCCTTACTCTCTTTTACTTTGATCATAATTCGTTTTGTTAACAAAAGGCGAACTTCCTTTCTATTGTCTATTTTGTATTGCTCACTTATCACAAGAAACCTTTTTACACCTATTCACCCCCCTCTAGGTGCTTATACTAGCTATCTCAACTTTGACTCCCGCAACATAGTTCCAAGTGGATGGGATGACATGGACGATCTGACGCCTCTAAAGACAGAGAACTCTGATGACGCCCTGGAAGGAATCACAGGTCTGTTCGATGACCTCTTCATAGAAGCTAATGACAAAGGACCTTCGGAAGACATGGACGTTAGCCTGCAAGAGTAACTTGTTACTGTTGCACATTCCGCTACGCGGGAATTTTTATCTCTTTCTAGGAATTTTTATCACTTTTTAGGATTGGTTTTCGCTTTTTAGGAATCGTTTTCGATTTTTTCTCTTTTTAGGGGTTTAGGAATCACAATTTCCATTCCAATAATGTAATTCATTTGATTCTATTCAATGAAATTACAATTTTATTTCCAATTTTGAGGACATGATGGAGTATAACAAACCCGTCCAATGACAATATCCAACCATGAAAAAGAAAAATATCATCCACGGAGAAATCCTGAGGGCTGGACTTTCTCATGTTTCCTCCCAAAAACCTTTTCGAAAACAAAAAGCATTTCAAAAAAAAAAACATTTTCCCAAAGCTTGTAGCAGATTAAACATGTTTGTTTGTCTAACTCATTTACTTCTTATCTCAGTGCATAATTCTATAACTTGTTATGACAAAGGACATCTGAGAATAGTGTATCAAGTTTCAATGATCATGTACTTGACTTGTGATCAACAGGTTTAGAGTGCACTTGCAATGAAAAAAGATTTGGGCAAGTAAAAGAGAACCATCATTCTTCGGTGGAAGATCCTGGGGGCAAGTTTGCTCCAAATTACAGCCTATATGTGGTAAGGAAGGTACTTCTAGGAGGTGCCATCCTAGCAGAAATGGATGGTCGTGAGTTTTCAAACTCTAGTGAATCCTAATGCTTTCAAGAAGTATTATTCATGATAGAATTTGTCATGTCATGTTTTGAGTTGCAAGCATTTCTATGATGAGTGAATTGCCTCAGTGAATTGAATTGTTCAAATTTATTGCAAAGCTTGCATTTTTCTTCATTGATGAATTGTGTGAGATTGATTGAATGTGTGAAATGGGATACTTTAGAATGATGAAAGGCAAACCCTCTTCCATACACTGACCCCCAGTGAGTTGTGTGAAAAAATTCTATGCCCATGAGGAAAAGGGTGATCTCGCAAAGGGTACGTCAACTAAGGTGATGAGAGGCAGTTTCTTCTACTACCCGAAACACTACAGGTAAATCCATTGTTTAGCCCTTTGAACCTACACACATGAAGAGCTTTTTAAATTATCCCTGTCAAGAACCGTCCCATACGTGGGCAAGATTTGAAACGAATGATAGGAATTTTCTTACTCGCACTTGCATCAATCTTTGAGTATTGCTTTTACAGTGTGACTTGTATGATAATTTAAAGTGCCTTAGGACGACGAAGAGCAGTTCTTTCTCTATCTTATACACTTTATCCATTGCATAGCCCCCTTGAGCCTATGAATTCGTTTCACATTAAACCCAGTTGGTGATCATCCCCCACACTAGGGCAAGGCAAGAAAAATCAAACCACTCAAGTAGCATGATTTACAATGCTGATAAAAATGGAAACTTTGTCCAAAAAAAAAAAAAAGAGTGCAAAAAATGGGGCATGAAAAAGCAATGTGCCTGCTAAAAGTAAGGCCAATGCCCAAAGTGCCATTAGAGTACCTCATGTGCCCATATCTGATTTTGGGAATTCGGTTGTAGCGGTAACGTGGTAGGCAAATCTGAGAATCACCATCGGCCCGTAAATCGTAAAGCTGCCTTTGACAATCGGAATAAAATTCTGCCAACGTATGTGGGATCCACGATCCACTTTTCTCTTAAAGTAGAGTCCATCACGAAAGAAAAACGTTGGGAAAAGTCCACGCCGAGTCAAAGTCCAGCTCCGAGTCCGCGTTTGACTTTCTTATCCAAAGTTGCACGTTGGACTTTACTGTTTTGCTTATTTCTTTTGCCGACATCATTTCCGTATATTTCAGACAGCCTTAATTCTGTTCTTGATCACGATTTCAACATGGGTGCAATTTCCACATTATGTATTGCTTGATTTCGGACGTCTGCAAAATATCCAATTTGAAATATTCAAATTTTTGCTTCGGGCTCAAACTTGAAGATATTATAACAGAGTTGAGGGGCCTACGTTGATCATCACGAAAGGCGAGGAGCAGTCGACATGGTGGAGCTTGTCATGGAGATTACTGCCAATAATCGTGACCAATACCATAATCTCAGAGAGTCTCAAGAATTCGCTGCAAGATTCCGATGTTAATGGATATTTGGACCCGAAAGATCTTATTGTAGATGTACATCACTTCTGCCATGGCACGTGCGTATCCAACTATCGACACTCAATTCTCTTAGCTTTGTGGATTGAAGGGAGATGCTTTTAATTTTTGTGGGATCAAGGGCAGTTTGAGCGGAAAAGAGCAGGTAAAGTAATTTTTTTTTTTTTTGGTCAAACAGGTAAAGTAATTTGAACGTGGCATAACTGTGAAATCTGTCACAGCAGCGATAGATTGAAGATCGAGCCGAACAAACCAGCTTCATGTTGTCCTCGATAACAACAGCCAAAAATCGATCGATACTTTTATAATTGCCGTTGATAAGTTGTTGTTGAGCCTCCCTCAGAAGCAAGAAGTGGAAGATTTTGTATTCTCTTTTCGAGAACAGGAGGATTTGGAGATTGTAAGCCTGATGAAGAATCTCAGGGTGACCATGTCTTCCAAGACGATTGAGAGATGATTTGGAGAAAAGCCCCTCCCATGTTGATCTGAATTCAGACATAAATGAGATTTGGGTAGAGAAATTTGAAGCCGAAAGAAAATGGAAAGAACAGAAGAACAATAATTGATTTCATTATGACAGGCAACTGGAAGAATCAATTGATGGATCGATCTCCCAGCTCGGTTGGGATCTTTTCTTAAAGCAAGAAATTGTAATTGATCCTGCAGATATGGTTCCAATTTCCCAGAGAATTTTAGCACATATGCTTTATTAGATTATCCAACAAGGGAGAATGATGTGGAGCACCTCAAGTTTGAATTTATTTTTCTCATTATGATGTGGGACACCTCAAGTTTGTATTTAGGAATTTCATTCGATGAATTTAGGATGTTGAATAGGACGTTGAAATTTGATATTTCCTTCTATAATTAAGTTAGTTTAGGATAATCACTTAGTATAGCTTATTTGAATATTTTCTTTATTATTTTAACTTTCTAAATGCGCTAAGTTATCTATTATTGATTGGAAGATATCATTGAATCTAGTTGCTTTTTAAGGTTTAGCTAGCCTTTTGTTATATTCTCGATACTTCTTTTTCTATAACTTTATTGAATTGTAATTTCAAGGAAAAGTGTTGCGACCGTGCTTACTTATTGCTTTCCTTCATCAAATCACGTAGTTTAAAAAAAAAAAAAATTGAGAAATTTTGCTCCGTGTGTTTTGTGTATGTACGCTTCAAGCGTTCATACCCGCTAAATGCGACTTAATGCTTTTCGCTTTTAGTGTGTCATCTTATGAAGTTCAATTAGGTAAAAAAGATATTCAAAATCTCGAATCTTAAGTGAGATTAAAAGTCGGAAGGGACTAAGTAATCAATAGATGAGTCCATTACATGCGTTAAAAATGTCTAGTTCTTGCAAACCTCAAGACTAGACACGTAGATGATATGCATACAGACGAAGAATACTTAAGGTGCACAATACTTGCAAACTATTTCTGATATTTCAATTCTAGGAAGTTGCCGACGCGTCTCCCTGTCGCACTGAATCCTCGAAGAAAGATCTTGTAGTGTATCCACATGTTTATGGGGAAAGCCAACGCCAAGCTCAGCAAGATAATATAAAAATACGCTATGAAATTTCCTGCGGCTTCATTCGATTTCGGGAATTCGACTGTAGCTGTAGAAAGGAAGGCACTACCGAGAAATACCATGAGCAAGCAAAGAGGGAGAGTGCGGGGAAATAGGGGAACAGCGGAGATCCAGATTGTGAAGATGGAGGCTGTAAAAACCATACAGTTGAAGAACGTGAACTGGTTTAGTTTCGAGCTGTTCATGATAATATTTCCGGCTTGATGTGGTTTTTCAACGGCAGTGCGGCTGGAATTGGCCAGGGGATTTGAAGAGTCATCTTGCCAGTATCCTCCTGGAGGAGTGAGTGCGGCTTGGTAACTGGCAGTCGTAATTAAGGTAGCCACTAAAAGAATTATGTTGCGAGCGGAATCATCTTGGAGGCCGAACCAAGATGCGATCTTCTCAAAGACAGTTTCTTTCTTTCCTAAAAAGCTTGGTAGAGAGTAATTAGGAAGAAGTCCTACCACATATTCTCCACGGCGTAACCTCTTTTCAAGATCTTGATCATGACTGGAATTCTCTTTGAAGATTTCCAGAGCTGTCTTATCATCGGAGTTCCTCTCATCTATTTTGACATCCCAAATCAATAGCTTGATGATCTGAAAGAAATGCAGAAGGCACAAAATGAAGTATATATCCGTCGAATTTCAATTATTCCTCTGTCACTAGCTTTACTATCATGCACAAAGTCAGCTCATGTCATATAAGTTTGAGGGGATAAGAACACTACAAGTGATAACCTTCATATAGTACTCACTTGAGTGTCATAATTTTTTTCACTTGAGTGTCGTAACTTTTAAAAATCAATCATTTCAGTGCCATAACTTTTCACTAATTATTTGAAAGTCAAGTTAAAAAAAAAAAATCACAAAAGTGTCAAAAATTCAATGTGGTATATCACTTAAGACGAGCTTTATTTAAAAAGTTATGGTACTCAAGTGATCGATTACAAAATTATATGATACTCAAGTGATCGAAAAAAATTATGTCACTCAAATAAGTGCCCTACGAAAATTATGGCATTCAAGTAATTGGGAAAAAAAAAAAAAAAAGCTATGCCCCTCAAGTGAGTCCATACAAAAATTATGATACTTGTAATGTCATTTCCCTAAGTTTAAGTGACACAGTGATGCAACAATAGATGTACAATGGGAACAAGTTTACTTAACCTTATTTATCAAAAGCAATAATTTCTTCTCATGTAAATAAGTCCCAAATGTCTTCGAAAAGTGCGATTTAGTCATCTCACCTAAAAGTATACACTTGATAGCTAGGAAGTGCCCATGTGAGTTGTAACACAGGCGAATTCACAAAAATGCTGACCTACATGACTGATTTTTCATAAAACTTTGGGACTTGATCAAATCAACAAAAGTTCACAAGTCCTTTTGCTACTAAGAGAAAGACCACCTTAGAGCTGTGTTTAAATCCTTTATGCACTATAGAGCTGTGTTTAAATCCTTTATGCATAAGATTCGACTAATCTGGGAGTAATTTTCCTGTCCACGTGTATCAGATTGTTCTTGTTAGCTTTCATTTTACTGCTTGTATCCCATACAATATGTTTGGATGCACTGATTCGAAAAGAGGAAAGAGATTCTGTTAATCAATAGGAAAAACAAAATATTGAAAAAGGATTAATTATGTTACTGTTGCGTAAGGTAGGAGTGCAGGATGATGGAACGAGTTGGAGGAAAGGTATTCAACCAAAACCATCCAAAAATGAGTTTTATACGGGTTCGGAAGAAAATAATCTTAGGCATACTTGTCCACTAAAAAAACTGTAAACAAAGTGTTCTCCATTTCGCTCATTTGTTTTCCTTCCTTTCTCCCTGTAACCTCCAACCAGAGCATTGTTAAGGACAAGTAAAATGAACTCAAATTAGAAGCATTACTAGCTTAAAACAGTTTCCCCACTAGCAATGTTTAGGATGAAAATGTCGACTCCTTACGATAAAAATGAAAAATAAGCACCAACACCAATATTCTGAATATTGAAATAAAAAATTATTTGATAATAATTAGAAATAAGTTACCGAATATGATTATTGTTTATTAACAGAGCTACTTTAATTGGTATCCCATACTTTTTGAACTACATTTTGTGTACTATTTTAGTTTCTTACTTCGTTCACTTTTGAACCAAACCCTATTTTTTACAGACAAAATTAATTTTGAGGCAGATGAATTTATTCGCTCATTCCATCTCTCTTGCGTACCATATGAGAGTCGAGGCAATGGCTAAACCAAACTTTTATTTTCTTTATTTAAATCGAACTCTATCATTACATAGAGCGAGAGAGAGAGAGAGAGAGAGGTCAAAGTAATATGCCTCATGTGAAGTCTTTTCTTAATATTTTTACGCGGCGGTGGGAAGTTCGACAATAGAGACGCACATGTGACAGGACTCGATAACGATTTAACAGGAAGAGAGAGAGAGATAGATCAAATCGATAACTTGTCAACTTTTCTATACGATAACTCAACAGTTAGCAATTTTCGTTGTTAATAAATATAACAATATGGTATTGCAATTAAATATGGGTTTTTCGATAAGTTTACTGGTAAAAGATTGGAGTTAAAGTCTCCAACAAAATTATTTTTAAATATAGAAATATATGAAGACGAAAAAAATCGTGATAATATATATTAATGATCACAACTTATTTATAAAGGTGCTAGATTTTCTCTTAATCAATCATTTTTGTTGATCGTTTTCTTGTGTTTTCAGCTGATCACTCCGAGCGAGCAAATTTATGGACACTTCTACAGTTTACAATGCCATGCTATGTAACATCGAATATCAATTGTCAAGTAGACAGTGATCAACAAATGTTAACCATTGAATGATAATACTTTATAATGTGACGTTACACAAAACGTAGCTTAAATCTGCTCTCTCTCAATGTTTCTAAATCCATGTACTTTCAACCCCTGGTATTTCATTATTATCACATTTGTTCCTGGATTAGATTATGTCAAATTCAAGAATCAAATAATAAAATGAAGAACAACAATGAAATGAAAAAGCATACCTCGGGTTGATTTTCAGACGCAGCAATATGTAAGATGGTGTTACCACCTCTATCTTTCCAATTCAAGATTTTTGTTAGCCCGACTCGCTTAATCCAGCCTAACAAAACCTTGAATGCTTCGAAATTGTGGTTCTTGATGGCAACGTGAACTGCAGTCTCACAATGGTTTGTCAAGTCTTTGATGGATGATTTGCAAGCACATAGGAATTCAGCCAAAAGCAACAGCTCATATTTTCCTTCTTTCCTGGCAACGTAATGCAAAGGGGTGATCCCGCATCGTCCTTGGACTCGGATCAATTTGGGGTCCATGGTCATCAGTGCCCTAACAATGTCATAATGCTCGTGTTGCAATGCCAAGTGCATAGGGCTGTGACCCTCCGGGTCCAGTTTCCGAGCAAACGATGGCTTCAAGATGGCCAACTCCATGGCCACATCGGTTTTTCCTGCAGCCACAGCCTTGTGCAGTGGAGTAGTTGGGAAGGGGTGCTTAGATACGCGATCTAAGAGCCCTCGCTCCTCCACAATTAAGTGATGTAGCTCATCAACATCATCATTTGCTATTGCTTGATTAAGCCGAGACTCCCTAGCCTCTTTTTCTTCTTTCTCGGGCAGACCCCTAGGCATCGTGTTACTAGGGAAATGTAGGAGCAGAAGAGGGGGTTTGCTGGGTGATATGATCGATGGAAGTGGTGAACTTGCAAAATCACATATTATATAGTGCCACGGTCAAGGAATATTTAGTTAGCTAAGTGAACAAGTGTACAGGTGGGCCCAGTGGCAGCTCGGGGGTGAGTGGGACCCAATATATCTTTGATAGGTCGGATTCTCAGGAAATCTTCAGACTTGTGATTTTACGCGCCTCTCTTGCTTTCCACTTTTGCTCTTTCGCTTCTTGTTGTGTTTTGCAAGGGTTGCGTGACGCGATTTATCGAGAAGGAAAAACTCTTCCGCGTCATGGCCCGCATGTTGAAATCGAACTGTAAAGTATTTTATGGTATACATTTTTTTTCCCCAAAATCTGGATCAACATTTAATACCTAGGTGCCTCAGATGAATTTTATCTGGAAATGTTTTGGATGGAATGTTATTTATATTGGTGATATATTTGGCAGCATGTTAAATTGTGGTTTCGATTTGATGCTCATAGCCAACCTACATACTGAGACATGTCATTATGTACATGCATATGGACAAATTCTGTTTTAGAGGGCATAATTGCAGCTAATGTGTTTTCCGAGACTTAATTAGAGGGAAGTGATTTTCGGGGCTTAACAATAGTAAATATGATTTTCATGCCGCGTCACCAAGCAAAGTGTGACCATAAAATCTTCTTGACATGGGCATAAGATGAGTTTGACGTATGCCGGCTATGTAATATTACATTGTTTGTGATATGATGCATGCCTTATGATTTGCTGGAATATATACAATGCTTGTAAGATTAGTAAATGCGATGCGTGCTCATTTTTAAAGTTGCATTATTCTTAACTTGATCCCATAGGAATGGTGATTTTGCGTTCCTTTTCTTTTTTTCTTTTTTCATGTAAATAAAGAGCGAATAAAGCTGAAAGAAAAATAAATAGTGCCACGTCCTTCCTACCAACCCATGGAATCATTCCAAGGTAATATAAAATCAGTCACCCCTTGTTATTGCTAATCCCAAACTAAAGAAGATAATTTGTAGAATTTACTCATACATTTGCGGAGTTAATAGCCTTGGGCCTGCTTCCTCCTTTATTTGAACAAATCCGCTTATAAATCTACAAGATTTGGTGAGATTACTATCAATTATTATAAAAGTTTCATCACTCCCTCATGCTTAATCTAGTCTTTTTGCCTAGTACTAAAGGTAGACAAATTTAGTTGGGTAGGTAAATGAGGCCTAGAAAATTTGAACTCATGACCTCCTACTCTAATTTCATGTGAAATTTGATAAGACCATTGCCAACTGTTCTAAAATATTAAACTATTAGATGATGGCATGATTTAATATTTAAATATTCTATCAAAACCTAAGCACACGACTATCTCTTCAAGCTCAAGACCTCGCATCGGTTCTCGATTCAATTCAATATACGGAGGCAGGTTCTATACTCATTTCTATTACAGTTTATGGAATGAAGATTTGGAGTTTTGAATTTAACATTGAATTAGCTAAAAAATAGAGCTCTTTAAATCATGGATGCATCCAGACCAAAAAAAAAAAAAATCACAGGTGCACGGCAAATTTGACAATCTATTAATAACTGCGAATCATTGGCGGGTTCTTCATCGCGTAGTCCACTTTAATGTAGTTGGAAGTTGAGCTTTCCATAATCATATATCAAAATGGCTTCACTTGTTTTTAATCTCAAAACCTTTAACTCAAAAGTTCCAGGAATGCTCTCCTGGATTATAACTACGTATTGCGAAACTGTAATGCAAAATTAGATTACAAAGCGACTAGTTTATTTTGAGAATAGGTTAGATATTTAAGCTTAAATATCTAATTTCCTATAAGAGTTTTTAATTTAAGCAACACATATAAATGTTCGTAAGTTATTAAGAGAACTAGTAATTTTGAATTACATTGATTATTTTGAATAAGAATTGGTAAATATAATCCAATGATAAGGTCGGAAATACATGTCATGAATGATAAGAACAACCGGTAATTTTGTGGCTATCAATAAACGGCAATAAGTGGACTCAAATAAGAGTTGGTAATTTCATACGATAGTTAGGAACCTTATCCATTGGTAAGCTGCGCAAACAAATATTGGTAAATTATTGCAACAATTGGTAGTTTTGAAACGATCAAAGAAAAGTTAACGAGTGATTCAAACATTAAGCTGGAATTAGTTAGTGACTTAATGGGAGAAAAAATGGGCAAGTCGCTTAAATTAAGGTTGCTAATTTTAAATAAAAGTTAGGGAGAAAGCCACAAAAACCCCATATTTGCCCAAAGTGACAAATTTACCCCAAACTTTTTTTTTGTGACAAAAAAAACTTCAAACTTTGCTAATCGTGACACATTTACCCCAAACTTTTTTTCGTGACACAAAAAACCTTAAACTTGTATCCGCGTGACACATTTACCTCGAACTATAAGGCATTTTCGTCTTTTACTTTTTAAAACTTTTTTTATTTTTTTTTCCCTTCTTCTCTCCTCCCTCTGCCATGGCCAACAAAGGAAAGCTGGACTCAGGTGAGGGCCGCCCTCGCCTAGGCTGGCGAGGGCTACCCTCACCGACTTCAGGCAAGGATGGCCCTCACCTGGGTCGAGCAAGGGTGGCCCTCATCGACATCAGGCGAGGGCATTCCTTGCCCGATTCGGCCTATGCAAGGGCTAGCCTCACCTGCTGTCAAGTGAGGGTTGCCCTCACCAGATCTAGCGAGGGCTATCATCGCCCGAGTAGCCAAGGGTCGCCCTCACCTTAGCTAGCGAAGGCAACACCCAAGTGAAGGCGGCCCTCACTGGACGCTGGCGAGGGTAACCCTCGCTTGAATCTGGTTTCCTCCACCGAGCGAGAGAAGTAGAAAAAAGGAAAATAATAATAATAATAATAAGACGAAAATACCCTAGGCCATAGAGCTTGGGGCAAATGTGTCACAGTTAGCAAAGTTTTGGTTTTTTGTGTCACCAAAAAAAAGAGTTTGGGGTAAATTTGTTACTTTGGGCAAAGTTTGGAATTTTTTGTGACTTTTTCCCTAAAAGTTAGTACCATTACTAATCTTGGAAGTATATGTTAGAAAGTCTAACCCAAACATTTAAGCTAATATGGGACAATATTTCGACAACCCCTCTCATGCGTAAGCCAAAGTTGACAGATGGGATTGGACGCACATATGCAAAAAGAATAGTGTGGTTTAATATTTAAATATTCTAGTACTTCTCATCACAGGGAAAAGTGCTAAAAAAAAGTCCTAAACCTTTTTTTTGGTGCTAATTAAGTCCTAAACATTTTTACATTATGCCAATTCAGTCCTTTCTAGCCAATTTTGGCCGGATTTTGCTTACTGGACGTCGGCCGGCTAACATGGACTAATCGGCGTTGACGTGAACAAGTTTTAATAATATTTTAATAATTTTGAATTTTTTTATTTTTCTTTTTATTTTTATTTTTCTCCCGAGGGCGAGGCCAGCTCGCCGGCCATGGGCGAGGCTTGACCCTTGCCGGATCCGGCGAGGGAGAACCTCACCGCCCAGGCCTCCAAGGCGGGCGAGGCTCGCCCTCGCAGAAGGTCGAGCCTCGCCGCCTAGCGCGAGGCCGCCCTCGCAGCCACTGGCGAGGTGGCCGGTGAGGCCAACCTCGACCTTGCCGACCGTCACCTCTGGCCGATTGCCGAGGTCTGGCGACCGGCTGGAGGAAGAAGGAGGAGAAGAAAAAAGAAAAAGAAAAAAATTCAAAATTTTTTTAAAAATTAAAATATTATTAAAAGTTGTCAACGTCCGCGCCGATCGACCACACCAACCGGCCGGCATCTAGTCAGCAAAATCCGACTAAAATTGGCCAAAAAGGACTAAATTGGCACAACGTAAAAATGTTTAAGACTTAATTGGCACCAAAAAAAGGTTTAGAACTAAACTGACACAAATGCAAAATGTTTAGGACTTTTTTTAGCACTTTTCCCTCTCATCACATGTAGCCTAGGATCTCCCGCTCCGTTATTATAAGATTTTGTAGAACTATTATCAATTGTTTTTTTTTTTTTTTTTTTGGTAAAAGAACTATTATCAATTGTTTTAAAAACTTAAGTTGATAAATAAAGGGAGACTGCATAAATATAGAGAACATATGATTTTTGTTGTTAAGCGATTTTTAATAATAATTCAACACCTCCTCTCATGTGCAATAAGTATTGGTACATAAAAAAAAAAAAAAAACTGCCCGTAACTTAATAATATGTTACTGGCTAAATAAGCATGCATATAAACGATTTGTGAAAAGAACAATAGTGTCTCTCTTTGTTTTCTAAAAGTCGATATTGTGATGACTACTTGGAAGACGAAAAAGCAAAGTGCAGGTAGTCAATTAAAAAAAAAAAGCAGAGTTCTAATGCCGAGAAAGACTATTTAGCATAAAAAAAAAGGGTTAATACCCTGAAAAACCCCAAACTGGTACATTTGTGACAATACCCTAAACTACTTTTTTGACCACCAAAAACCCCAAACTGGTATACCTTTGACAAATTTACCACAAACTGGTATACCTTTGACAAATTTACCCAAAACTGGTACACTTGTGTCAAATTTACCCTCTGTTAGTTTTTGTTAAATTTTATTCTCAAATTATTAAGTTAAATAACATGTGACAATTGACCAGTATACTAATTTAGGATTTTACACTCCGTTTATCACAGTTTACAATTTTTGTGATTTTTTTGTGGTATTAATACAATTTAGCGGAATGTATATTTGTCACAAATTTACCATTTTGGGGTTTTTTGCAGTCGAATAAATTAGTTTGGGGTAAATTTGTCATAAATGTACCAGTTTATGGTTTTTTTATAGTTAGTCAGGGTAAATTTGTCACGGGTATACCAGTTTGAAGTTTTTCATGGTCAAAAAAATAGTTTGGGGCAAATTTGTCACAAGTGTACTACTTTGGGATTTTTCAAGGTATTAACCCTAAAAAAAATGTAATGTCGAAATTATGATGCTACTCTAAGAATTGGAATTATCAGAACCATGTCGCTACTGAGTGATTCAAAAAACTAGGATTAAAACTGCCCTTGCGACATGTGTTACCTTAAAACTATATTTGATCATTGGTGCTAGAGGGCAGGCAATTTCTTCTGACACAAATTAATATCTTTATGCACAATCATATGGCGTACTCAAAAGCAACACAAATTGACACGAATTTATTATATGCGAGTTTTATACCATAGTCGATAAAAATATAGGTGTTTTCAAATAACATGACTTAACAGAATTATGAAATCCGATCAAACCAGATGAATTTGAGTTGCCAATTCTTGTGACAACATATTATAAGCATTTATAGCAAATAAAAGTAGTTCATGTGATGATCTTTTTAAATACATATTTTTGTATATATTGTATATAGAGTAACATATACCGACAAATAGAAATGCTCTATTTCATTTACCCGACAATCTTCTTCTTACCAACTTCTTTTTTTTCCTTTGGTGCTTGCCTTGCTATATGTCAACTCCTCGTATTTTCACTTTACCATCACATGGAAAACGTTTGTACTTCCATGTCTTTATTCCGTTCTTTGTCGGGAAATGAAGGAGAATTCTTGGACACGAAAAGTACTTTGCATCTTGTTAATAGCATCTTCAATCTTGATTAATGGCAACATGAGGGGTTTATTGCCGATAGCTAACAAAAGACAACATAAAGGCCATAGGCAAAGATATCATATAATTTAACGTTCGTGTGATCATGTCTTCAATGTGCTAGGCTCCGGCCTCATTAAAAGTGTTCATTTGTTTCTTATGATGACGTTGGCACAAGGCAAATAATCCAAATCTGCTCAAGTCAACCATGTGTTCAGCAGACACTAAATTAATCACCGGTCGGACCATCAATTCATATATCAAAGGTTCAACTTGTTGTCTGCCCTTGCACACAAAAGAAAAGAAAGAAGACCAATGGTCCACGCCCAATTTGGAGAGTGTACATTATCAAAAGTGGAAGCGATTCTTCTTTTATGTTCAAAAAACGTTTTTGAATTGCTATTTAGTCGATCAATCCTTCAAAATTAGGAGATAAAGTCACAACTTATATTTATCTTCTAGATAGGTTAATACTTCACTACAATGCTATTCGATGCTCAAATTTATTGTCCCTTTTCTATTTTTTTTTTTTTTTTTTTCCGTTTATCCTTTCCTTCAATTTTTTTTTTTTCTTTTCCTTTTCCGTTCCCCTTAAACCCCCCCCCCCCCTCCTCTCTCATGAAGCATTCTCTATAGGGACCTTTCCAAACAATAACCACCGGAGAAAAGCTATTGAATCGCTAAGTAAAGACATAGCGTGGACTATCTCAAACTCATACCAATCGTAACTTTGAGGTTTTAAATTTAATTAAATATTCAAATCAATTCATTTTGGAGTTATCACTAATCTATTATCGGTCAATAAAAAAATCTAGGTAAAATGTGGGAGAATATCTTACTTTGCGAACCGAAGATTTGATGGATATATAGACTTTATGCTAGATAAATCTAAACGCCCCTTCAATATTTTTTTTCTTTATTCAAAAGTATTTTGCAAGCAGTGTTGGTTAATTTACTTTTACACCACTAGCATGTGATGGATGATTATGCAAGTATGCAAACCAAAATTTAACACTCTATAATCAAAGCTATAAATAAATTACTGAGGGAAACGAGAAAACCCTAATGCTCTAAGTTATAGTAAAGCTCAATTATATCCAACATATCAAGCGTTTTGCAAAATGTTAACTCAAAACCGAACAATGTATGCATCACCTAAACATGATTTCTAAATGCAATGTCGTTTAATTCTTTTTTGTTTTTCTTTTTATGATATGCAATATGAATAATGCGTGAAATGCCATTACTAATTAACCCTATATACACAATTTGATTATTAAAACATTGACATTAAGACATGTAACTCTCTAAATGACATGCAACTAGGGGTGTGCAAAAGAACCGGGACCCACTCGGACCGCTCGGAACCGGTGGTTCTTAAGGGAACTGGTCCAGTTTTCGGTTCCAATTTATGGGAACGGTGGGTGCGGTGCAGTTCTCGGTTCCATGGCTGGATCCGCCCACCCACCCACCCGAACCGAACCGAACCGGACCGGTTATATTATAATAATATATTAATTTTTAATATTATGGCTCCAATCATCATCTTGTCTCAATTCACTACTCTCCTACTCCATCTCGTCTCTCTCAGTTCAAAATCTCCCCGAGCTCCCTCTTCCTCTCCAATTCATCTCGGATCTACTCATCTCCCTTTAAGTCCTAGTCCGAACTCGGCGAAACAATGAGTTAATTCTCTTTTCCTCCCTTGAACTTGAACTCTCTCTCCACGTCATCGCCACCTCCGCATTCACTGTTACTATTGTTTTCTTTGTTGTTGGGCTCCTCCCGCTTCTACCTTCCCTCTTCCTCCTCCCCCTCGTCAAGCTTCTCCCCATCATCCTCATCTTCAAGGACGGGCAAACTCTAGGTCTAAGAACGGCTCATCATCCCCATTGTCCTCCTCATTGTCTGTCTTGAGGGAGGAGTGGGAGACGACGGAGGCGGTGGCCAAGATGGTGGTGGTGGCCCGGACGGAAGCGGAGTGAGGGTCACGACCAGTTGAAAGCGAAAAGGGGAAGGTGTGGAGGTTGGACCAGTTCTATGGATCCACCCGGGAGCTGGACCGGAGCGGTGGTCCGATTCTCGGGTGGATCCATGCAACTAGCGGGCGGTTCCCGGTTCCAATTTTTTGGAACCAGTTCTTAGCGGGTGGTTCTCGGTTCTAGGTCGGGAACCGCCCGCCCAGACCATGCACACCCCTACGTGCAACATGCAACAAGCAACATGAATACTATATAATTAATAAATTTATTCTACGATTAAGTGTAATCTATATAAAATATGGATGCAATACTTTTTAAGATTTTTCTTTGTGAGTTAAAATAAGAAATTTCATAAACTTACATGATGACTTTGACAAATTAGGAAATTACAGATGTTAGATCTTAAACATGCAATAAATAAAGTTTATACTTTCCTAATTTGCTATCTAATTCCTAATGCACGTAGGACATAATTTTCTAAATTTGGAAACATGCATAAAATGAGTTAATGGATGCATACTTATTTCTAAGGCCTCATTATTCTTGCTTGATCCAGCAGGAATGGTGATTTTGCTTACAGCTCTTTGTCAATTCCTTTTTCCCCTTTTTATTTATCTATGTAAAGAGCGAGTAAAGCCGAAAGCAAAATTAATAAAGGAAAAAAGAATTAATAAAAGTGCCCCTTCCCTACCATTAACGCATAACTCATCGAATCTTCCTCAAGTAATCGAAAACCATTCATGCCTTGCTTGTAACTATGGATGATGGGTTCCAAGGTGGGTAGGTTCTAGAGCTGTATCCCGGAACCTACCCAATCTAAAACTTACCATGTTATAATCAGTTCCCAGTTTTTGGACCTTACAATCTACCCTGTTTGTCTAGAACTAATTATAGGACCTACTTGTTTTTCCGATCCACTTCCAAGATTTGCCGGAGAACCCTTTTTTTTTCTCTTTTTTTGGTCTAGTTTTTATAGTAAAATCATATGAAGCTATGAGTAACAAAACAATTTAGAATAAAAGATGAATAGCGGAAATCCTTATCCGCCAAAAATAACAATCCATAAGATAAACGCATGATCATGTATAATTATAAATGATAAAAAGTTCAAACACATAATAACATTAAACATAGATTATAAAATTCAATTCCCCATTTATCCATAAAAATTTAGGGGAAGAGGAAAGACTAGCGAGGAGTTTTAAGAGAGGGCAAAGGATGGAGTGCTGAGGTTAGAATTTTAGGGAAAAATAAATTATGGTTTTGGCTTTTTAGCTTATAAAATCGGTTCCAAAATAGAGTGAATTGGTTTAGTTACCGAGTGAGTATTCACTTGAAACTGATTTTCAAATCCATTATAACTGGTTTCAAAAATTTGGAACTTGTTCTCGAACCAGTTCTAATGGGAAATAGTTCTCAGAATCAGTGCACGAGGCTCTATGAAAGGGAAAAGATAAATAATAAAAAAAAGACAATCCGCTTCCCCTCTTCCTCCTTTTTTTTTACTTTTTTCTTTTTGTAAAGGGAAAAAGATATAAATAATTCATGAATTTTTTATCCAATATGCAATATGATTTTTAAACTTTAAATTTGTTTATTGTGATACATGAACTTTAATCTAATATGGAATATTGCCCGAATTTTTTATTTATTCAATATTATCCTTAAACTTATGACACATGTTCAATTTAGTTAATGGACTATAAAAAAAAAATCAATGTTGTTCCTAATCTTAAATTAATGGAAAAAATATTAAATAATTTAGGAAAAATTTAGATATCATATTGAATGAAACAAAACTTAAGAGACCATTTCAAATATCGATTAAGTTCAAAAATCACATTAAATAAATTAAAAAGTTATAGATCAAATTGCACGTAGGGTCAAAGTGAAAAGGTCACTGCGTAATTATCCATTCTGGGACGGTTGCGTGGGGTGGGGTTTTGATTCGAGAGAGAAAATCTCCAGTTCAGCCCACTCTAGAAGCTCCCCTCTTCACTTTTCCATGAGCGAATGCTCGCCGGAGCGCGCGCGTGGGAGAGGGAAGCAAAAGACTGGGCTTCACGTGGCGCTACAAGAGCCCACCAAAGCTGGAAATACACGGGCCGATAGAGAGAGCGCGTAGGAGAGAATGGCTGGGCTGAGAGCACCATGGCCCATAAAAGCCTCTCTTTTATTCATTTCACTTTTATCTTATATCTTTCGTTTTTTCTAATAATTATTTATCAACTAAAATTTATGTGTCAATGTAGTTTCAATTATTTTGTAATCAATCAAATTCCAACATATGTCTCAATTGTAGTTTTTAGATCTCATCATCCATTAAATTTCGACGTTGTGTTACTCTATCATTACACTTTGTCGTTAATTAAGTTCCCGCAAAGTATTTTGTACTTGTCATCAATTAGCATGTATGCTATTATTTATTTATTAACACTCTTGTTCGGAATTGCCATAGAACCTATCTCGTAACAAAAATCTAAGAATGAATTTCAGTGAAAGGTGTCTCGTTGACAATCCAATTTCGGCAAAACATCATATGAGAAATTACCACCAATTGATACAAAGGTTTAGATTTTGCATATATATTAACTAGACTCTGCCATGCATGCCCCTCATTTTGAAGCTGGCCAAGTCTGAGAAGTAGCTTAAAATCTATTAATCATAATAGATAAATACATAGCACTGATAAATCTTGTTGTGAAAATGACATAGCACCAGTGTACTTTAATTGCATCAAACATATTAATTCTAAAACTTACTAAGAATATATCATCATAACAAAGTTAGTATCTCATATTTCCCCTCCAATGTGATATTTGAAGTAAATTATATGAAGACCAAAAGATATATAAGAACATTATACAGAACTAGAGAGAGAGAGAGAGAGAGAGAGAGAGAGAGAGAGAGAGAGAGAGAGAGAGACCACACAACAATAAAGTCAAGATCTTTTTTTTTTTTTTTTTTTGTCTATCCTACTCTACTCCTATTCTAACTCTCACTCTCAGACTTTTGTCATGCATTCTTGCAGGGCGTGAGAGTCAAAACGCACTCTTGAAACTAATTCGTCCCGACCCCCACCTCCCTGAGAAGGTGGGGATTCGAACCCCTCACCTCCTCCTTTCAAGTTGGAAGGGTGGTCATTGGGGTAAACCCCAGTGGTTAATAAACCAGTGGTTAATAAAGCCAAGATAAGAAAAGCCCTTTTATAGGGGATTAAAAGAGAAACAATCTTAATCATACTTTCTCTCCACTTAATAAACAATAAGCAAGGTTTTCCTTATATCCCTCCTTTCTTTTCTTCCTTTCTCCCTATTTCCTCCAACCAAAGCATTCTTAAGGACAATTAAAATGAACTCAAATTAGAAGTATCACTAGCTTAAAATAGTTTCGCCACTAGCAGTTTTTGAAATGAAACTGTCAACTTGTTTTGACAACACTAAAAAATAAGCATGAACGTCCTTTTAAGCTCTGAAAATAGAAAATTAAAAAAATTTATTTGATAATAATTTAAAATGCATCACTAATTATGGTTTTTTTTTTCTCACGAAACATGGAATTGTGATTATTATTGATAGGTTTTAAGATCGATCCTTATTTGAATCTTATAATTGGGTGCTTGCGTCTTCCTCTGCCTCTTTGGGTTCGGATACCATTTCGTCCTTGTCGAGTTAGGAATTTTCCTTCCTTATTAATCGTAGATTATATTGCCCTTCGATTCGTTTCACTGATGGTAAAGTCACCACATGCAATTCGGTCACTTCATTTCTTCTTTGTTTTATGCTAGACAATAATCCTGGCGCTTACTTTTTTCAAACTTAATATTGCCTAACGTGGTAGAAAAATAGATATATATTTTTGTCCGACCATATTTGTACTCCCTTGTAAATAAGTCGATTTATTTTGCCAATTATGCCGTACCCATTCTAATGTACAAATTCTACGATCCCGTCTGATTTAGTTATACCAGTCCATATTCTTTGAAGGCAAAATTAATTTTTGGCTGATGAACTTATTCACTCATTTCAACCACGTGAAGTCTTTTTTGTTGTATTTTTACGGGATGGCGGGCATTTCACAAGAGAGTAAACCGTGTGTAGATCAATATAATGATTGTCACGGAACTCGATCGGGAGTTAAAAGGACAAGCTCGACAAATTGTCAACTTTTATTGCATGTGAAATCAATATTTAACTATTTTTGTTCTCGATAAATATTACAATTTTAAGATGGGGTTTTTCACATAGTTTATCGGCAAAAACTTGAGGTTGAAATTTCATAGAGAGAGAGCTGAAGTTGCAAAATGTCTATGAGATTTTATGAAATCATGTTAATTTTTCTAAAAGCTTAAATTATTACATGAATGCGCTACGTAATATTTAAATATTCTAAAACTCCACTATATGAAAGCGTGTTTTAATATTTAAATATTTTAATACTCCTCCGCACATGTAAGCTGGATTTTGGCCTTAGCCTATGCTTGGATATTATATAAAATTTTATGGAACCATCGCCAAGTATTCTAAAAATTTAAGCTATTAGATGTAAGTGTTGTTTAATATTTAAATAATATTGTGAAAATATATATTAGTGATCATAATTGATTTATAAAATGATGTGTTATATATATATATATATATATATATATACACGGTCCAATTATCACAATACTCATCTATAACATATCACATCATAAAGCATTTTTGTAATCGTTTTCTAGTTTTTCCACTAGACCATTCCTAGCAAACAAAGTTAACAATTCTACGGTTTACAATACCATGCTATACAGCATCAAATGTCACTGATTAAGTAGACACTTATTGACAAATGTAAAATACCATATGATATATTGTTATGCAAACTGTTGTTCAAATCTCTTCTCTCTCTCAACGTTTCTAAATCCATGTGCTTTCAACCCCTGCTATTATATTATCATAACAATTGTTCCTGGATTAGATTATTTCAAATGCAAGCATCAAACAATAAAAGCAAGAACATCCACAAAATCATAGAACCATACCTCAGGCTACCTTTTGAACACAGCAATATGTAGGACAGTGTTACCATCTTCATCTTTCCAATTCAAGATTTTTGTCAGATCGACTCGCCTAAGCCATCCAACAAAACCTTGAATGCTCTGAGGCTGTGGTTCTTGATGGTAATGTAAACCGTAGTCTCGCATTGGTTTGTCAAATCTTCGATGGAAGAGCAAGTGCATAGGAACTCAGCTAAGAGCTCTAGCTCACTATCTCCTTCTCCCTCAGTGACATAGTGGAAAGGGGTGATCCCATGTTGCCCTCTGACTCGGATCAACTCGAGATCGAGGGTCACCAATGCCCTCATAGTGCGATAATCGCCATGTTGTAAAGCCAAGTGCATGGGGTTGTAACCCTTTAAATTCAACTGTCTAGTGAACGATGGCTTTAAGATGGCCATCTCCATTGCCACTTGCATTTGCCCAGTGGCTACAGCAATATGTAGAGGAGTATTTAGGTAAGGGTCCTTAGATACACCATCCAAGTGTTTTGGCTCCTTCACAATGAACCTATGGAGCTCACCAAGGTCGTCATTTTCTATTGCTTGCTGAAGCCAAGGGTCCATTGTTCGAGAAGGGACACATAGGAGAAGGAGAGAATTACCAAAAAAATCCTAAACCTATTGCAGTTGTGCCAATTTAGTCCTAAACCTTATACAATTGTGCCAATTTAGTCCATCAGGCTAAAATTGGCTGGCCGGCGCTGACGTGGACGCCGGTTGGGGACAGTTGGCCGGCGAAGGATTTTTGAATTTTTTTGAATTTTTTGAATTTTTGAATTTTTTATTTTTCCCTAGCTTCTTCTTCCTCTGGCCGGCGAGGCTCGCCCTCGCCGGCCACTAGCGAAGGCAAGCCTCGCCTAGCCAAGGCGAGGCTGCCGTTGCCCAGCCAAGGCGAGGCTCGGCCTCGCCCGGCCATGGCGAGGTCGAGCCTCGCCGGATCGGGCGACGGTGGCCTCGCCGTTCTTTGGGCAAGGCTCGCCTTGGCTGGGCGACGGTGGCGCCCAACCATGGCGAGGTCGAGCCTCGCCAAATCTGGCAAGGGTAGCCTCGCCATGGCTGGGCGAGGCCAGCCTCACCTTGGCTGGGCGACGGTGGCCTCGCCGTCGCTGGGCAAGGCTCGCCCCCGCTAGCCACTAGCAAAGGCAAGCCTCGCCCGGCGACGGCGAGGCTGTCGTCGCCAGATCTAGCGAGGCTTGACCTCGCCATGGCTGGGCGAGGCCGAGCCTTGCCTTGGCTGGGCGACGGCAGCCTTGCCTTGGCTAGGCAACGGCTACCTCGCCGTCACTAGGCGAGGCTCACCTTCGCCAGTGGCCGGCGAGGTCAGCCTCGCCAGCCAGAGGAAGAAGAAGCTGGAAAAAATTAATGAATATATAAATAAAATCGAAAAAAATTAAAAAATCCTTCGCCGGCCAACTGTCCCCGGCCGGCATCCACGTCAGTGCTAGCAGGCCAATTTTGGCCGAATAGACTGAATTGGCACAATTGTAAAAGGTTTAGGACTAAATTGACCAAAAAAAAAAATTGTTTAGGATTGAATTGGCACAATTGCAATAGGTTTAGAACTTTTTTGGTAGTTCTCCCTAGGAGAAGAGGTGTTTTGCTCGTTGATGATGGCTGAAAGTAAGAGTAGCGAGCATGCAAAGTCGTAAATAGTGCCGTAGTCAACCAAAATATAATTTGGCAAGTCAATGTTTATGATTTATCCCATTGGAACTACTCAATTATTTGGGTGGTCTTTCTTCTCGACTAGTTGAAGTTGTGAGGAGTAGCAGCTGAGGCCGTCTCTAAGGCTGTCTCAATGCATCACAGCTGTAGTCATTGTTTATGATTAATTTTGGGGAGGGTTTAAATATCTTATGTTAAAAATCTCATATCTCACGAGTATTAAAACTCAACCTTTAGTCATAAAAAACATATGATAAGTGTCGTGATCTACCCCTTGGAAAAAGGGAATAGGTTTAGGGATATTGCCTAAAGAACGAGCCTACAACCTAGGATCAGGCATGCGTTCTTCCAAGCCCATACCTCGCATGACATTAGGATATTTATAAGAATTTTGTAATAAAGAGTCGCTATTAGCCTATTAAGGTTGGCTAGGAACCAATTGAGGCATAAAAGTGTACTTCACTTCTTACCTAATTAAAAAATCTAGGGTTGGGAACTTGATTACACTATTTAACTAATTAATGCCATTTCGAAACCTAATCTTGTTCATTTTAAAAAAAAATTACCAGGCAGTTTAGATTAATTTTAGACTAATCAACTAATACGTGAAGTGATTATGTAGAAGTGCAATCATTAAAATAACAATCAGTAGCCAACGAAATCGTTAAATAAATTGCATGGGAGAGCAAAGATTTAACACTAAAGAAAAAATAAATGTTAATCCTAAAAAATAAATGTTAATCCTAACTAGACTAAAGGAAAGCCAAAATCACCATATTAATATTGCGCAATCAAGGACATTTGTCTTTAAGGACAATTGAAACACTAAGGTAGAGTCCTAAAGGCTTGGTCAACCTTGAACACAATCATGTATTGACAGGCTTCTATAGCCCGAAATTCTATTTTTTTTAAACTTTTCAAAGAGTTTTAATTTTCTTTGGAACTTTTTGGTTTTTAAATTATCTTATGAATTTTCAGCCTTTCCAACATTTTAGAATTTTTTATATTTTCAAAAATTTTATGACTTATTTTATTTTTTAATATTTTTCGAATTTTAATTTTCTGAAATTTCTTATTTGATTTTTAAAAAAATATTTTTCTGAACATTCTATCTGCAATGACCTTCTCAAATTTCTAATTTTTCATTGATTTTCGAATTTTCTAGATTTTTTTATTATTTCCTAAAGTTTTACAACTTTTTTATCATTTTCTAAATTTTTAATTTTTAATATTTTTTCGAATTTATTTATTTATTTATTATTATTACACTCGGGGCAAGGGTTCAGATTGGGCTTACCCCATCCGACCATTGACCCACTCAAATCCGGATTCGACCTAGTCGGCTTAAAATATGAAGGAAGATTTTCATTTTTTAGTTTTTTTAATGATTTTTCTACTTTTCTTTCTTCTTCTCTTTTGTCTTCTTCTCTGTTTTGTCTTTTTACCCTGTACCATCTTCTTCTTCACGCCTTCTTCACCGACCGTCTCCCTCCATCTGTCTGCAATTTATTTCCAGAAACTAAGGGTGCGTTTGTTTGCGTTTGTTTAAAAATTGTTAGGGAGAACGAAATAGAAAAAAGTGTTTTACATTCAGGGAACAATTTTTGAACAAAAAAACACGTTTGGTAAAATTTGTATAATTTTTGTATTTCTTTTATTTTTTCTATTTTTTTCTTATTTTTCCTTTTTTCTTTTTTCTTCTTTTGGCCGGTCGCCGGCCTCGGCCATGGCCGGCGCCGCGGCGGCCTCGCCCGGCCACGGCAAGGCCGAGCCTCGCCGTGGCGGGCAAGGCTCGGCCTCGCCTTACCGGGCGAGCTCGCCCGGATCCGGCGAGGCCGAGCTCGCCCGGCCGGCGAGGCTCGGCCTCGCCTTGGCCGGGCGAGCTCGCCGGCCACCGCCGGGCGACGCCGACACAGCGGTGGCTCGGCGAGGCCGAGCCTCGCCGCCGGCCGGGCGAGCTCGGCCTAGCCGGATCTGGCGAGCTCGAGCTCGCGCGGGCGGGCGAGCTCGATCTCGCCCAGATCCGGCGAGGACGAGCTCCCCCGGCCGGCGAGGCTCGGCCTCGCCGAGCCACCTCCAGTCGGCGTCGCTCGGGCGGTGGCCGGCGAGGCCGAGCCTCGCCGCCGGCCGGGGGAGCTCGTCCTCGCCGGATCGGGCGAGATCGAGCTCGCCCGGCCCCGCGAGCTCGAGCTCGCCAGATCCGGCGAGGCCGAGCTCGCCCGGCGGCGGCGAGGCTCGGCCTCGCCGGCCACCGCCCGTGCGACGCCGACTGGAGGTGGCTCGGCGAGGCCGAGCCTCGCCGGCGCCGGGCGAGCTCGGCCTCGCCGGGGCCGGCGAGCCTGGCCGGGCCCTCGCCCGGCCATGGGCGAGGCCGGCGACCGGCCAAAAGAAGAAAAAAGAAAAAAAGAAAAAGAAAATAAGAAGTGTTTCTCAAAAGTGTTTCAGAAACAAGAAACACAAAATTTGTGTTTCTTGTTTCTGTTTCTTTTTTGTTCCTGGGAACAAAAGAACAAAAAAGGAACAGAAACGCACCCAAACGCGTTTGTTCCTTTTTTGTTCCCAGAACAAAAAAACAGAAATTTCTGTTCGGGAACAGAAATTTCTGTTCTGGAATGAAATAGGGTGCAGCCAAACGCACCCTAAAACTCTCGACTCCAACGCTTCTCGGCCGCCGATCGATATTCTACACCGGGCGTCGACAACGAACGTCCAGCTACAACACCTGATCTGGCCCACTGACCTGGCACAACGGCGCCGCCTCGATCAAGCCGAGCATAATGCTCCGCCCTCGTCCGACCGGCGGCGACTCGATGGCCACGAGAGCCGCCGCCCGTGCCTCGGAACAAAAGAGATCTGCGGCCTTCGTGGGTCGTCGCCACAAGAGCGGCCGCGCGTCGAGGGGCGTCGGCTACGTCTGGGAAGCTAAAAAATCGCAGGAAAACCTCGACTAGGTAGGACGGTGCCTAGACGACTCGATTCCGGTTCAAAACAACGAAACAAGATTGGATCTCGTTCAGACATTTTACCGAACCGGTGGAGTGCTCTATCAAAAACGAAAGACTCCCGGCCCCAACGGGACCGGGATCTGCGTCAGGACTCTCGACAGCCAAACCAGGACACGCACGAGGACCTAACAAGAGACGGACGGTGGCCGGAGCTCGCGTGAGCCGAACGGCCGCGAGCTCCCGCCCGGTATGCCCGAAAATACGGCAAAAAGAGGGTTTGGGCTTCCAGGTTTAAATATAGGACGCCGGCTAGAGGCTCCTCGTTCTCGGCCCTCTAGACTCCCTCCACTCTCCCCAAAAAAATCCCCCGCCCTTTAACGCCGCCTCCTCTCCTTTTCAGCTCTTAGGGCCCGTTTGGTTCAACTTTTGGGGAATGCCATTGGGAGAATGCAAATATTTTCTAGGGAAAGGGCCTTTCGGAAATGTTAGACCGTTTGGTAAATTTTAGCATTGAAATGCAACTTAGCATAAATACCGTTTGGCAAAATTTACATTTGGAATTAGCTTTGGTTATTTTTTATTTTTTTTAAAATCTGAAATCAAATTCCGGCGGCCGGCCACTGTCGGCCAACCGCCGGCCACCGCCGGACGGCCACTGCCGGCCAACCGCCGGCCACCGCCGGACGGCCAGATCTGGCCGCCGGAGGTCGCGGATGCCAGATCTGGCCGCCGGCCGGCCAGATCTGGCCTCAAGACCGCCAGATCTAGCCGTCCGGCGGCCAGATCTGGCCTGGCCTCGCCTGGTCGCCTGGCTCGCGCGACCGGGCGACGCCGGCTGAGGTCGCGCGGACCTCGGGCGGCGTCGCCCGGGTCGCGCGAGACCAGCGACGCCGCCGCTGAGGTCCGCGCGACCCGGGCGACGCCGCCCGAGGTCGCGCGGCCTCGGCCCGGCGTCGCTGGTCTCGCGAGACCGGCGATGCCGCGAGGTCGCGCGACCTCGGCGGCGTCGCTGGGTCGCGCGCGACCCAGCGACGCCGCGAGGTCCGCGCGACCTCGGCCCGGCGTCGCTGGGTCGCGCGAACCCGGGCGACGCCGCCGGGTCGCGCGGACCTCGGGCGACGCCGCCCGGGTTCGCGCGACCCAGGCGACGCCTCCTGGGTCGCGAGTCCCGCCACCCCGGGCGGTGGTCACCGGGGACGCGAGACCCCCACGCGGCGGTGGCGGTTGCCGGAGAAGCCGAACTCTCGGCCGGCGGGGAAGACGAAGAACAGTAGCCGACGAACAAAGAAGGAGGAGGTTGAAGATGAACAGTTGACGATGAATGTAATTTCGCATTTCGGAATGCCGAATGCCCAATGCCGCCCCTCCCCAAAGATTGGGCTTTCAAAGATCCCAAATGCCGATATTTGGCCAAGTAGCATTTGAAAATAATTGCCAAACACAAAATTTTTTCCCCAAGGGGCTTTCGGGCCCGAAAGCCCCTTGGGAAAGTCCAACCAAACAGGGCCTTACCCCCCTTGTTTTTTTAGCGACGACAGCTGCCTTTCGCAGACCCGCACCGCACGACATTCTCGGTCGAGCGTCGCGCGCAGCCTCACTTCCGTCCGTCCGTCCTCGCCTCGTCCTTCTGTCCTTTTCTTCCCGTTTGTCGCGAAGCAAGAGGGGCCGGCGGGGAAGGAGAAGAGAAGAGGAGAGAGCCGGGCCCGGGGAGAAATATAAAGAAGAAGTGGGTGGGCCAGCTCACATGGGGGAAAAGAAAAGGGAAATGAAGGAGGTCTTGGGCTAAGGCTGGCCCTAGCCCCGCCCGGATGCTCTTTTTTTTTTTTTTTAATTAAAAATTTATTATTTTTAATTATTTTTAATTTTTAATTTTATTTTTTAATACTAGTAATGCTAATGCTCCTAATGTCTATATGTGATGCAATTTAATGAAAACACAATGCATGTTAATGAAAATGATTTAGTTTACTCTTTACTTCTTTTTTTTTAGAGACCAATTCTTTATTTTCTACACGACTAAGTTCTAAGTGAAAAAAGAAAAATTTAGGTGTTAACAAAAGGAAGATGGCAGTAAAAGAATTAACTGCACAAAAATCTCACTTAGTGAACTCTTTCAACAAGATGGTGGCTCGGGTGCAATGAACAAAATGCCAACGGCACCAACTTTACATGCTCAAAATTACGGGGCAAGTACATTAGATGATTATCATGCATACCATAAAGAGCCACTATCGTGTTCAGGGAGCAGCACATTTCGGTAGCAAAGGAAACTGCAACTTCAGGCTCTATAGTAACTGAGCTGAAATAAATCAACATAAACTATTCAAGTGACATCAAAAGTTTTGTACACTTATGAGTTTTAGATGCATTCCTTTCTCTAATTGAAGATGAGATTGTGTCCAAGAATTTCAAGAAGTTTCACCATCTGCTTTTTGATTTACACGGACGTAAATCTCTTCCCCCTCCATATGATTCAAACTAAAGTCAGCAGGATTGAGTTGTTGTCCTAATATTTATATTGAGTAGGGCTTCCAGAACCTGTACCTTATAGAGAAGACAATTGATGTTGTTGATTCGTAAAATTAGGTCCATTGGCAAATTTGAAGTCACCATGCAAACGTTCGTGAAAAACAAACATTTCAATTACCAGTAGAATCGATTTTCCAAAAACAAGAAGTATCTCAATTTTTTGCACCATCTGTGCCTTGTAGCTTCTTCTGCGTAAAACGTGTCTGGCCTTTTAATATGAAGCGAAACAGAGAGAGCAGGCGGAGCTCGCAGCTCTATGCATGGAACTGTGTGTGGTATGATTTGTTTAATAGCCTATTCGATTCGAAATATTCGTCTGCTGCCTTCATGCTGAGAGCATGTGGAGGTCGCAGCTTTATGCATGGAGCTGTGGGTGGATGTGTATTCGAAATATTCGTCTGCCTTTATGTAAATCAATCATCGTAACATCAATTGTTAATTGACCATAAACGGAAAAAGGAAAGGGCGATGAGAGCATGTTAATGTTAGGATCTTTAAAAATTACACACCCCTTCATTTGACAATTTTAAGTTTTTACAACATCTAATAGTGCTCCCAATAAATATTTCATGTATCGAATAGAAGGTCCTGAATTCAAATCTTTACAGACATTTACTTGTCTCATTTATTATATACTTATATGCTTAATCATAGACAAAGATTCAGCCTACACGTGAGAGGGACTAGTAGAAAGTTGTTAAGTGTTAACCATGCCTTTACCTAACAGATTAATCTTTTTACATAACACATAGGTCGTGTTGATTGTAAGCTAGACTCTTTTGGCGGGACTTGGCTCGGTTCCTAATAAATATACCTTATTATATGAGCCCAACGACTTCTCATAAAATCAAATGATATCAACTATGAAACGTGCATGTGCTAGGCTCCGCTCATTAAAATCTGCTCAAATCAAAGTGTTTCTCGAGATGAAGTCGCCACAAGGCAAGTAATCCAAGCCTGCTCATGTCATCCATGAATTCAGCAAAGACTAAATTAATAGGACCATATAAACTCCTAATTTAAAGCTAACTATCTCTGCCTTGTCCTTTTGTTACGACATTTGTGGGAGGAAAATGGCGACCAAGCGTTCGGCAAGTTGAAGCAATTCTTCTTTTATGATCCCAAAACGAATATGAATTGCTATTTAATCAGTTTTTCCGTCTATGGCAGACAAATCGAGGGGCGAGAGAAGTGGGAACGAACTTGCTCGATTGATCTTAATGTGGATTGTGAACGTGAGCGTTGAGAAACGGAACTCTGTTGAGGAAGATCTGTTGAGCTGCCTTGACTTATTTGGAAAGCACGCAGGCACTTTGGCGACTCCATGGCTTGCGAGTCCTTATCTTCAGACAGTGTTTCTTAATTTCCTTGGGAGGCCTCCGTCTTTCAGCTACAGAAGGTGATGCGACTGTGAAATCATATTAATATGTTATCCAGAACGAAGATGTAAACTAAGCATCTTATCAGGTGGAGCCTCCTTCGCGGAGCAGTAACTGTCGAAACCAAGTGTCTTGCACTTGCAGTGTCGTGCTATGCCACCAAAGCAAAGCAACGATTGATGATTAAAATGACTTGCGTCTGGAGTCAAAGCGATAGAATCAACTAGCTCTGTCTGACAGGGTTGCTTTCTGCTGGTGTTCTGGAAAATGCAGTAGCCCTGGTATAATGTGCTTGTTTACTGAGAATGGCTGGTGCAAATGTATGAACTTTCAATAACTTGCCTCTGATTTTATGGGCTTTTTCCGTGCAGCCGTGCCAATATTTACTATGTTTCACATGCTCATAAATCGGTATAAATGTAAACAGAGTCGCTCGTTTCAGAGAGTTCCATGAATTTGCTGCAAGATTCCCCGTTCGAATGGACATTTGAACCTGAAAGATTTCATTATAGATGGACATCACTTTTTCCATTGCATGTACGTATCAAATATCAACAAGCAAATCTCCTAGCTGATAGATTTAGGGGAGATGCTTTTCTATCCTGGGATCAAGTGCCGGTTGAGCAGAAAAGTGTAGGTAAATCGCCGATTAGGACGTGAAAATTGAGCCGAGAGAAATCTAGGTGGGAACAACGAAAGAGTGCCGTGAGAAAATTGAGCCGAGGGCCAACCATTCGATGAACCAATTTCAGCGGTCCACGGTAATGGGATGTTCTGTTTATCCAAAGGCTTCATATTGGAGCGGAAAGGATTTCGAAGAGTTCGACGGGCATAAACAGTATGCTGGTCGCTACAAAAGGCGTGGATGTGATGGGTGAAATTATTATGACAGACCGAAGGTTGACATGGTAGAGCCTGTCATGGAGATCACCGCCAAGAATTGTGACCATTACTATTGTCTCAGAGAGTTCCATGAATTCCTTACAGGGCTCCTTAATGGTTTTTTTAACCCTGAAAGGTTTTCTTGCAGATGTAGATCATCTTTTTCTCACTGCACGTATATTTCCACAAATCGACAAGCAAACCTCTTAGCTTGTAGATTGAAGGGAGATGCTTTTTATATTTGTGGGACCAAATGCAGGTTAAGGGGATAAAAGCAGGTGAAGCACCGATTAGAACATGACAAGGCGGCGATTTTCATGGATTGATGATCGAGCTGAGCAAGCCAAATTCATGTCATCCTCAATAACGACAACCAGAAAACATCTGACGCTTCTATAATTGTCGTTGATAAGGCTGTCGTTGAGCCTCAAGAACTAGAAGGGGAAGTTTTTAAATTCCATCTTTAAGAACTGGAGGATCTGGGGGATTTTGAGCTTGAGGAAGAATCTCAGGGGAGTATGTCTTCCATGACGATGGAGAGAAAATTTAAGAGAAAAGCCCCTCCCATGTTGATCTGAAATTTAGATACAAATGAGATTTGGGCGGAGAAATTTGTAGCGATAGAAAATGGAAAGATGGACAGAAGAACAAAATTTGATTTCATTATGACAGGCAATTGGAAAAATCAATTGATGGATCGATCATGCAAGTTCGGTTGCGATCTTATCTTAAAAGATGAAATTTTGATTGATTCTGTAGATATCGTTACAAATCCAAGAGGATTTTAACACATGCTTTATTGGATAAATTGACATTTCAAAAGCTTAAGATTGAGCTTTTATTTCTAATAAAGGGAGAATGATGCTGGACACATTAAGTTTGGATTTACGTCTTTTACTTGATGAATTTAGGATAGTGAAATCTGATATTTCCTTCTTTACGTAATTTAGCTAAGGATATTCACTTAGTATATAATATATGAGTTTATTATTTCTATCACTTTAGCATTTTTAGATGAGTTGATATATATCGGAAGATACCATAGGATCGAGTTGGTTTTTAAGGGGCAGAAGTCCACCACAAGTGCCATAACTCAAGACGCCGACACTTAGGCTGGGTGCCATAACTTCAAAACACACACTTAAGTGCCACTTTTTTTTTCGAAGTGGGACACTTAAAGTGCCACCTCCGCAACCCTCACGGAAATCCTACGTGGTAATATTTTATTATTATTTTTTTTGCCTACGTGGCTCGCCGGAGCTCCAAATCAGCATAAAAATTTAAAAAAAAAAATTTAAAAAAATTAAAAATTTTAATTTTAAAAAAATATAAAAATTTTATTTTAAAAATTTTATTTTTCAAAAATTAAAAAAATTAAAAAAATTAAAAAAATTAAAAAAATTTTAAAAAAAGAAAATTTTAAAAATTTTAATTTAAAAAAATTTTAAAAATTAAAAAAAAAAAAAAAGAAAATTTTAAAAATTTTAATTTTAAAAAATTTAAAAAAATTAAAAATAAGAAAATTTTAAAAAATTTAATTTTAAAAAATTTAAAAAATTTAAAAAAAAAGAAAATTTTGAAAATTTTAATTTTAAAAAATTAAAAAATTTTAAAAATTAAAGAAAATTTTAAAAATTTTAATTATAAAAAATTAAAAAATTTTAAAAAATAAGAAAATTTAAAAAATTTAAAAAAAAAAAATAAGAAAATTTAAAAAAATTAAAAAATTAAAAAAAAAAGGGGGAGGCGGCGGGCGGCGGAGGTGGCGGCGGTGAGGGAGCCGGTGGCGGCGGCAAGGAGCCGCCCCGTTCGGCCTCCCATCCCCCCCTTTTTATAATTTTTTTATAATTTTAATTTTTTATAATTTTTCTTAATTTTAAAAAAAAATTTAAAATTTTCTTAATTTTTAAAAATTTTAAAATTTTCTTAATTTAAAAAAAAATTAAAATTTTCTTAATTTTTTTTAAAATTTTTTAAAATTTTTAAAATTTTCTTAATTTTTAAAATTTTTTAAAATTTTTAAAATTTTCTTAATTTTTTAAAAAATTTTAAATTTTCTTATTTTTTAAAATTTTTTTTTAAAATTTTTAATTTTTTTAATTTTTAAATTTTCTTAATTTTTAAAATTTTCTTAATTTTTAAAATTTTTCTTAATTTTTTTAAATTTTTCTTAATTTTTTTAAAATTTTAAAATTTTTCTTATTTTTTTAAATTTTTGAATATTTTAAATCTAATTTAATTAATTTATATTTTATTATTTACACGTAGACGCGAAACGGCGTCGTTTTTGCATTTTCTCCGCCACGTCAGCGTGCAAAACGACGCCGTTTTGGACCGAGCTCGCCGGAAAGTCGCCACGTCAGCCATTTGGCCGGATTTTCGCCGGAGTGGCACTTAAGTGTCCCATTTTACTCCGATGATGGCACTTAAGTGTACCATTTTAAAGTTATAGCACTTAAGTGTCCCGGCGTGCCAAGTTATGGCACTCCAGGTGTCCCGCACTCGTTTTTAAGGTTTAGCTAGGCTTTTGTTATATTCTCGGTTCTTTTTTCTCAGTTACTTTATCTAGTAACAACTCTTAGAGAAGGGGTTGCAACTGTATTAACTTGTTATGTTTTACAAGATCATGCAATTTGCCTCTTTCTAGAAATAAAAAAACCAAAGAGATTTCCTGTTATTTATTTTTGTGATCCCACATTTTAGACCCACATTTTCTCTTAAAGTTGCGACTATTCGACATGAAGTTTTTCCACGCTTCGTATCCTTTCGTGACAACCGCACATTTGATAACCGTCTTGATGGGAGACGGTGTATAAAAAGGAACGTACGTTCATTTCTGACGGGTGATAACAAGGTCTAACTCAAACTCTCTCATTCAGAATACACCATCAGTACGAGAGTGAATTGGGTTAGTAGCGTGTACCCAATTTTCTTTGTTTTTTCAGGTATTTCAGACGAACGAGAACAAGAACAATGGCTGGAGGTTTGTCTATAAACGATCCTGGCTTCCGCATATGAATTATTTTGTCTAACATTTCCGTCTATGTATTTTATGCAGGTACCCTTCGGGCATTCATGTTTGCAAGTTGCAACTTAGTGCTTTTTGTTTCCACTGCATCAAAGTTGAATGAGGAAAATAAAGCTATTCGAAGTCTCGACTTCAAGCAAAGAGAAAAGTCCTCTTGTGATCAAGGGACTAATAGATGAGTCCATTACATGCAACAAATAAGAAAAAGTCTAGTTCTTGACAACCTCAAGATTAGAAACATAGATTTTATTCCACACGTGAGAAGAGTACTTTAGAGTAAATAATACTCGCCAACTATTTCCGATCCTTCAATTTGAGGAAGTTGCCGACGCGTCTCCCTGTGGCAAACTTTTGGAGTCGGATTTGGTATCTGTGGTAGGTCCACGAAAGGACCAAGGTAACCACCAACACGAGAAGCAGAAAGCTCAAATAAATTGCCCCTATGCGGCCTCCTACGACCTCATCGTGTTTCTGGAATTCGATCATAAGGGTAGCAAAGTAGGCAACACCAACTAATGTCGTTAGAATGTAAGCCGACAGAGTGCGAGGCAATAGGGGAATAGCGGTGATCCAGATCGCGATGAGGGAGGCCATGAAAACCGTACTGTTGAGGACCATGAACCAGTAGAGTTTATAGCCAGTCAAGACAGTGTTTCCGGCTTCGTGTGGTTTTTCAACAGCAATGGCGCTGGAATTGGCAGTAACGACAGTGGACTTGGCTGGATGATTTGGAGAGTTATCCCCCCAGTATCCTCCTGGAGGACTGAGTGCGGCTTGGTAAGTGGCAGTCGCAATTAAGGCAGCCACTCCAAAGACTATGTTTCGAGCGGATTCATCTCGGACGATGAACAAAAGTGTGAACCTCTCAAAGATAGTTAATCTCCTGCTTAATAACTTTGATAGAGAGAGGCCGGGAGTAGGACGTCCTCCCACGTGTCCTGCACAGCGTAACAACTTCACAAGATTCCGGAGGATTTCCACAGCATTCTTCTTCTTCACATTTATTTTGATATTCTCAATCAACATCATTTTAATCTGGAAGAAATGCAAAGGGCACAAAATGAAGTGTATATCCCTTAAATTATAATTACTGCTTTTTCACTAGCTTTACTACTTTGAACAAACTCAGCTGATAACGTATAAGTTTGAGTAGATAAGGACACCACAAATGATAACTTTCGTATGACACTCATTTGAGAGACATAATTTTTTTTTTTGTTCACTTATGTATCATAACTTCTAAAAAAATATTCATTTGAATGAGATCACTTTTAATTGACTACTTGAATGCCATGACTTTTAGAAAACGTTCACGAAGGTGTCAGAAATCCAATGAGGTAAGGCACTTATAGTGAGCATTTGTTTTTTTTTTTTTTATATTATGTTACTCAAGTGGTCGATTGAAAAGTTATATGATGCTCAAGTGATTGGAAAAAAAAAGAAGTTATATCACTCAAATTAGTGCCATATGAAAGTTATGAACTCAACAAATAAGGAAAAAAAAAAAGTTTACTAAACCTTATCTATCAAATGCAATATTTTAACCCATGTAATGAAATCCCATATCTTTTGAAAAAGTGCGATTCGGTCATCTTACCCGAAATTATTTATGTGATAGTTAGGAATTGCCTTGTGAGTTGTAACATAGGTGAATTCACAAATGTGCTAACCCGATTGACTATGATTTTTCCTAAAAATTTAGGATTTGATCAAGTCAACTGAAAGGATTAAGAATCAATTTCGTTTTGCACAAAACTCCATTTGCTATGAGGAGAAAGACTTACCTTAGACACGTGTGTTTATATCTTTTATGCATAAGATTCAACTAATCAAAGAGTAATTTTTTTGTCCACATGGTTATGTCTTATTGTCCTTGTTGGCTTCCATTTAACTAGCTTCTATCTTGTACAATATGTTAAATGGACTGATTTCGAAAGGAGGAAAAAGATTTTGCTAATCAATAGGAAAAACAAAATATTGGAAAAGGATGAATTAAGTTACTACTGTGTAAGGTAGGAGTGTATCACAATGGAAAGAGTTGGAAGAGAAGTATTCATTCAAAACCATCCAACTTAGAGAGATTTAGAGCTCGCTAGAAACTGAGTCTTGTAGGGGTCTGAAGGGAAATGATTTTAAATTTACATTTTCTCGCCACTGTCTAAACTGTAAGTAAGGTGATCTTAATATCAGTCCCTTCTTTCCCTTTCAATTTTCCGATATCCTCCGACCAAAACAGTATTAGGCCAATCAAAATGAACTCAAATTAGAAGCATCACGAGCTTAAAATAATTTTACCACTAGCAGCTTTTGAAATGAAACTACGGGCTTGTTTTGATAAATCTGAAAAAACAAGCCTAGGTAATCTTAGGCGTTGAAAATAGAAGTAAAACATTGTTTGACAGAGAGAGGTCGCAAGTAGGAGATCTTACTACAGATCCTTCAATGCCTGACATCTTCCCATAATCTTGCAAGATTTCTCGAGCCGTCTTACCCTGTAAGTTCTTCACATCTAAATCGACATATTCATGCGACGCCAGTATGATCTGGAAGAAATGCAAAGGGAACAAAATGAAGTATGTATCCCTTCAATTTCAATCACTGCTTAGTCACAAGCTTTGCTATTGTGCATAAAGTGAGCTCATGACATGCAAGTTTGAGTGATACTAGTGATGCAACGACTGATGTCCCATGGGAACAAGTTTATGAAACCTTATTTATCAAATGCAATCATTTCAATCCATGTAATGAAGCCCCTAATGTTTCAAAAAGTGCAATTTAGTCATCTTGCTCGAAATTATTACGTGATAACTAGGATTTGCTTGTGTGAATTTTAACATGGGCAAATTCATAAAAGTGCTAACACGATTGTCTATGATGTTTCATGAAAGTTTAGGACTTGACCAAGTCAACTGAAAGGTTTCATGTTGTACATGAGTCCTTTTGCTATGAAGAGAACGATTACCATAGACGTGTGTTTATATCCTTTATGCATAAGATTTAACTAACGGGGAGTAATTTTCCCATCCACAAATTGATTATTTATCATTGTATTGCATTGCCCTCGTTAGCCTCCATTTCACTAGCTTCCATCTCATAAAATATGTTCAACGGACTGATTTTGAAAGGAGGAAAGAGGCCTTGCTAATCAATAAGGAAAAACAAAATACTAGGAAAGGATGAATTAAAATACTTTTGAGTAAGGTAGATATGATGGAAAGAGTTGGAAGAGAAGCATTCATACAAAACCATCCAACTTAGAGAGATCTAGAGCTCACTAAAAACTGAGTTTTATGGGGGTCCAAGAGAAACGATTTTAATCGTACATTTTCTCGCCACTGTCTAAACTGCAAACAAGGTGATCTCTATATCGCTCCTTTTCTTCCCTTCCAATTTCTCTATATCCTCCAACCAAAACAAAGTCAGGCCAATCAAAATGATTACAAATTAGAAGCATCACGAGCTTAAAAGAGTTTTACCAGTAGCAGCTTTTGAAATGAAACTATGGGATTGTTTTGATAAATCTGAAAAACAAGCGCTAGCGTGGGTAATCTTAGGCTTTGAAAATAGAAGGAAAAAATTGTTTGATAATAGCTAAAAATACATCACTGAATATCCTTAATTCTTGCCAAACATGGAAATGTGATTACTATTGATAGGTTTTAACAATATAATTGTGAAGATTCTAATTACTATTCACTACACGGATCACTAGTTTAAGTTAGTATTTTGACTATATTGAGTCTTTTAAGTCAAATACTGATTATCTTACAAGTTTAATATCATTCAATGTTAAATTTTCTGTCCAACGCTAAATGGGTTTTCATAGAGGCTCATATGTGACTATTAAATTAAACAAAATAATAAAACGTAACCTACTTACTAATAGTATCACTATCTTAATATGAGTATCTGCCTTTTTTAATTTAAAAAAAAAAAGTACTTCTTGATCTAATTTTTCCAACCCATCTGAATGGCATAAAAAATTTTATCATACATTTTATGGAGTAATTTGAAGAGATATAAAATGATTAGAGTAATCACCAAGTAAACAAGAATGGATCCACATGCGAAAATTGGATTCAATATGAGAGTGGAGCCTACACTCTCGTGATGTCCACCCCTCCTAATCCCTTTGCTTCTCTCCATAAAAAACAAACAAACAAACGAGGCAACCCTGTTCAAATCTCCCCTCTCTGAATGTTTCTGACATCATGTATTTTCAACTCCTGGTATTTTATTATCATAACATTTGTTCCGGGACTAGAGATTGTCGAATTCAAGGATCAAAGAATAAAAGCACGAACAACCAAGAAATCGATGAACTATACCTCTTTTTGCGGCTCTCCAGATACAGCAATGTGCATGACGGTGTTACCATCTTGGTCCTTCCAATTCAAAATTTCTGTCAAATAAACTCGTTTAAGCCATCCAAACAAGACCTTGAATGCTTTGAGATTGTGGTTCTTAACGGCAATGTGAAGTGCAGTCTCACATCGGCTTGTCAAGTCTTCAATAGATGATTTGCAAGCGCAAAGAAATTCAGCTAGAAGCTCCAGCTCTTTGTCTCCCTCTTTTTCGGCAACGTAATGCAAAGGGGTAATCCTACCTCGTCCGCAGACTTGGATCAACTCAGGGTCAAAGTTCATCAGTGCCCTTACAATTTGGTATTGTTCATGTTGCAAAGCCAAATGCATGGGGCTATAACCCTCCGAATTCAGCTTCCGAGCAAATTCAGGCCTCAAGGTGGCCACCTCCATGGCCACTTGGGTTGATCCAGCAGCCGCAGCAAGATGTAGAGGAGTATTTGGGAAGGGGTCTTCAGACACGCGATCTAAGAGCTTTTGCTCCTCCACAATTAAGTTATGTAGCTCATCCACATCATCATTTGCTATTGCTTGATGAAGTTGAGACTCCCCAACCTCTTTTTCGTCTTTCTCGAGCAGACCCCTGGCCATCGTGTTAATAGGGAAATGTAGGAGCAGAAGAGGGGGTTTTGCTAGGTGAAAGTCGTGAACTTGCAAAATCATATATTATATAGTGCCACGGTCAAGGAATATTGACTTAGCCGAGTCAACAAGTGTACAGGTGGGCCCAATGGTAGGTCGGGGGTGAGTGGGGCCCAACATTTCTTTGACAGCTCAGATTCTCAGGAAATCGTCAGACTTGTAATTTTACGCTTGTCTCTTGCTTTCTCACTTTATGGTCTTTCGCTTTTTGTTGTGTTTTGCAAGAATTGCATGGCGCGATTTACCAAGAAGGAAAAACTCTACTATGTCATGACCTGTATATTGAAGTCAAGCTGTAAAGTACTGTATGGTATACATTTTTTTTTTCTAAAATCCGGATCAAACATTTAATACTATGGTGCCTCGAATGAATTTTATCTAGAAATGTTTTTGATGGAATGTTATTTATATTGGTGATATGTAAAGCGGCATGTTATATTGTGGTTTTGGTTTGATGCTCATAGTCAACCTACATATTTAGACATGATGTGTATATGTGTATGGACCGATTCTACTTCGGGGCTTAATTATAGCTAAAGTGGAGACTTAATTAGAGCAAAATATGATTTTTGTACCTCATCGCCTAGCAAAGTGTGACCGTGAAGTCTTCTTGACATGAGCATAAGATGAGGTTGACATATGCTGGCTATGTGATATTACATTGTTTATGATATGGTGCATGTCTTATAATTTTTTGGAATATATGCAATGCTTGTAAAATGAGTAAACGCAAAGCATACTCGTTTCTAAAGCTGCATTATTCTTAACTTGATCTCATAGGAATGGTGATTTTGTGTTCTTTTTTTTCTTTTTCTTTTTTTCATGTAAATAAAAAGCTAATAAAGTTGGAAGCAAAATAAATTGTGTCACTTCCTTCCCATCAACCCCTCAAATCTTTCCAAGGTAATGGAAAATTAGTCACACCTTACTTGTTATTGCTGATCCCAAACTAAAGTAGATAATTTGCAGAATTTAATCATACATTTGAGGTATTAATAGCACTGGACTTGCTTCCTCCTTTATTTGAACAAGTACACTTATTAACCTACAAGATTTGATGAGATCGCTATCAACTATTGTAAAAATTCTATCACCCCCTCACGCTTCATCTAATCTTTTTGCCTTGTACTAAACGTGGGAAAATTTAATTGGGTAGGTAAATAAGGACCGAAAAGATTTAAACTCATAACCCTTTACTCTAATTCTATATGAAATTTGGTAAGACCACTACCAACTGTTCTAAAAAATTAAACTATTATATCGATACATGGTTTAATATTTAAATATTCTATCAAACCGTAAGAACAAAATTATCTCCTCAAGCTCAAGACCTCACATCGGTTCTTGCTTCAATTCAATATATGCAGGCAAGCTCTCTACTCATTTATAAAACAGTTATCCAATGAAGATTTCGAGTTTCGAATTTAACATCGAATTAGCTCAAAAATAAAGCTCGTTAAATCATGTATGCATCCAGACCAAAAAAATCATGGGTGCATGACAAATTTGACAATTTATTAATAACTGTGAATTAATGGCGGAATCTTCATCATTACTCCTTTCTAATGAAGTTGGCAATTGAGCTTTCCATAATCATATATCAGATGGCTTCACTTATGTTTAATCTCAAAACCTTTTAACTCAAAAGTTCCAAGAATGCTCTCGTGAATAATAACTATGTATTGCAAAACCATAACGCGAAATTAGTTCACATGGCTACTAGTTTATTTTGACAAGGGTTAGATATTTAAGCTAAAATAGCTAGTTTCCAATAAGAGTTTATAATTTAAGCTCCATATATAAATGTTAGTAAGTCATTAAGAAAACTAGTAATTTTGAAATATATTGGTAATTTTGTATAAGAATTGGTAAATATAACCCAATGATAAGTTCGGAAATACATGTTGTGAACTATTGGAACAACTAGTAATTATGTGGTTATCAATAAACGTCGAGTAAACTCTAATAATAGTTAGCAATTGACAAAAGAATAGCCTAAGTGCCAAAACTTGGTACGAGAAGATAATTAAATGTCAAAAGTTAGGAAAATAACACTTAAGTGCCACTTTTTTTAAAAAAAATGGGACACCTGAGTATCAAGTCCGACGAACCCCGTCGAAAATACTACATAGCAATTTTTTATTAATATTGCTTGCCTATGTAGCTCGCCAGAGAGTTGACTCAACAAAAAAACGCTAAAACGACGTCGTTTTGGCGCAGATTTGAATTTTAATATAAATATTAATTAAATTAAATTTAAAACAAAATTTAAAGGAAAAATTGGTTGTAGGACGCCAGGGCTCAACCTTCACCGCCTTCCCCCACCATTGCCGATAGGGCTTGGTGACCCAGCCAACCAATGTTGAGGGCCTACAGGCCTTCGCCCAGATCTGGGGTGAGGGCTCACAGGCCCTCACTACCATTCGACAAGGGTCACTGGCCCTTGGCCAGGGCCTACCAACCTCAACCGACCTTTCCCCCACCATCGCCGGCCCTTCCTAGCGACGGCGGGCTGGCAATAGTGAACAGGCGACAACAAGGGCTAAGCTCTCACCTTCTACCTCTTCCTCCTTTTAAAAAAAAAAAAAGTATTTGTTTTGCCTCTTATTTTAATTTTTTTTAAATATTAATTAAACTAAATTTAAATTATTTAAAAAAATAAAAGATGGAGATTGTAGGCGGCTAGCATGGAGCCCTCACCACCACCTCCTCCCCACCGTTCCCAAGAAGGGCTGGTGAAAATGAGGAGCCCTCGTCGACTGCGATCTCCATCATCTTTTCAAAAAAAAAAAAAAATAGTTTGAAATTTAATTTAATTAATATTTACATCAAGTATTTACCCATGTCAACAACAAATGACGTTGTTTTTGCACTTGTTTAGTCACATCAGTGTGTAAAATGATGTTATTTTATACTTGCCTCTCTAGAAAATTGCCACATCAGCATTTTGGCAAAATTTTCTCACTTTTGGCACTTAACTAATCCATTCGGCTCTAATCTTAGCACTTAAGTGTCACTTTCTTAACTTTGGCACTTAAGTGTCCCCCCGTGTCAAGTTTTGACGCTCCAAAGGTCCGGGTCTCATTAGTAATTTCATATAATACTTAGTAACATTATCCGTCGGTAAGCTACGCATATAAATATTGGTAAATATTGCAACAATTGGTAATTACGAATCGAAGAAAAGTAAATAGGTGACTCAAACATTAAGCTAGAATTAATTGGTGACTTAATGGGAGAAAAATGGGCAAGTCACTTAAATTAAGGTTGGTAATTTTGAATAAAAGTTAGTACCATTACGAATCTTGGAAGTATATATTAGAAAGTCCAATCCATAAATTTAAGCTGATATGGGATAGTATTTCTACACCCCTCTCATGCATAAGCCTAACGTTGACATTTGGGTTTGAACACACATATACAAAAGGGATAGTGTGGTTTCATATTTAAATATTTCAACATTCCTCGTCACGAATAGACTAGGATTTCCTGCTCCGATACCATGTAAGATTTTGTGGAAGTACTCTCAATTATTCTAAAAGTTTAAGTTGATAAATAGAGGGGGACTGCATGAATATAGAGAACATATAGTTTCCATTGTTGAGCGATTTCAAATTATATTTCAACACTCCGTCTCATGTGCAAGTATTGATACTTAAAAAAAAAAAAAAAAAAATCCATCAGTAACTTAATAATATGTTACTAGCTAAATAAGCATGCATATAAACGATTTGTGAAAAGAAGAATAATGTCTCTCTTTGTTTTCTAAAAGTCAAAATTGCGATGACTACTTGGAAGACCAAAAAACAAATTGCTGGCAGTCGATTAAAGGAAAAAAAAAACAAAGAAAAAGCAAAGTTCTAATGCTGACAAAGATTATTGAGCATGAAAAAGTAATATCCAAATTGTGATGACTACTCTAGGTTTAAAATTATCTCGACCTTGTCACTACTATGTGATTCATAAAACAAGGATTAAAACTAAACTTGAGACATATGTTACCTTAAACCTATTTTTTGATCATTGATGCTACAGGGCTGGCAATTTCTGACACAAATTAATATGTTTATGCATAATTATAAAGCGAACTCAAAAGCAACACGAATTGACATGAATTTATTATATGCGAGTTTTATAGCATGGTCAATAAAAATATAGGTGTTTTTCAATTGCACGACTTAACATGATTATAAATCCAATCAAACCACATGAATTTGAGTTGCCAATTCTTGTGAAAAATATTATAAGCATTTATAGCAAATAAAAAGTAGTTTATGTGATGATATTTTTAAATAAATATTTTTCCATATACTACATATAGAGTAACATATACCTACAAATGGAAATGCTCTATGTCATTTACCAGACGACCTTCTTCTATTCTCTTGTTTTTCTTCTTTTCTTTTTTTCTTTTTTGGGTGTTTGTCTTGCTATATGTCAAGTTCTTTTTGTGTTTTCACTTTGCTATCACATGGAAAACGTTTGTATTATCATGCCTTTATCCCGTTCTTTGTCGGGGAAAAAAGGAGAATTCTTGGAGACAAAAAGTGCTTTGCATCCTTGAGTAGTTAATAACTTAATAGTATCTTCAATCTTGATTACTGGTGATATAAAGGAGGAAGCAATTCTTCTTTTATGTTAAAAAAACATTTATGAATTTTTATTTAATCGATCAATCCTTCAAAATTATGAGATAAAGTCACAACTTATATTTATCTTCTAGATAGGTTAATACTTTACTACAATGCTATTGCTGTTCAAATTTATTGTCCCTTTTCTATTGTATTCCTATTGATTCTATCCTTCCTATTGGTCAATTAAAAGTCTAAATTGTGGGAGAATATTTACTTTGCAAACCAAATATTCGTTGATACAGAAACTTGATTATGCTAGACAAATCTAATGCCCTTTCAGTACTTTTTTTCTTTTTTAAAAAAAATATTTTGCAAGCAGTCTGAGTTAATTTTAATTCTAAACCACTATCATGTGATGGATGATTATGTAGGTATGCATACTGACACTCAATAATCAAAGCGATAAATAAATTACCTAAGGGAATATAAAACCCCGATGCTCTAAACAATAGAAAAGCTTCATTAAATCCACCATATCAAGTGTTTTACAAAATGTTAACTCAAGACCAAATAATTCATGCATGACCTAAACATGATTTCTAAATGCAATGTCAATTAATTCTTTTTTGTTTTTCTTTTCATGATATGCAGTATGAATAAGCATGAAATGTCATTACTAATTGATCCTATCTTGACAATTTGATTATTAAAACATTGACATTAAGACATGTAACTCTTTAGATGGGTCGCAACATGCAACATGAATTTTATGTAATTAATAAATTTATTCTACTATTAAATGTGGTCTATATGAGACATGGATGCAGTATTATTTGAGCTTTTCTTCATGAGTTAAAACAAGAAAGTGCAGAAACTTACATGATGGCTTTGACAAATTAGGAAATAATATTTATTAAATCTATAAGATGCAATAAATAAAGTTTATACTTTCTTAAATTTCTATCTAATTCCTAATGCACATAGGATATAAATTTATAAATTAGGCAACATTCGTAAAATGAGTGAATGGATGCATACTTATCTTTAAAGTTGCATTATTCTTTGCTTGATCTAATAGGGATGGTGATTTTGCTCACCGCTCCCTGTCAATTTCCTTTTTTCCTCTTTTTTATTTCTCCATTTAAAGTAAAGAGCGAATAAAGCTGAAAGCAAAATAAATAAAGGGGGCAAAAAAAGAAGAATAAGAAGAAGAAGTTGCCGTGTCCCTTCCCTTACCAATGACCCATCGTATCTTTCTTAGTTACTTGAAAAGCATTCATGCCTTACTTGTAATTAGGGATGATCGATTCTCAGTGAATAGGTTCTAGAGTTGGAATATGGAACCTATCATGATATAATCGATTCCAATTTTTGGACCTCGGAACCTACCCTATTTGCCTAAAACTGGTTCTAGAACATACTTGCTTTTCCGATCTATTTCTAGGGTCTATCCGAGAACCAATATTTTTCTTTTTTTCTGATTCATTTTTTTATAGCAAAATCATATGAGGTTATGAGTAATAAAAAGATTCAAAGCAAAAAATGACCGGAAATCTTTATCCGCCAAAAATAACACATAGTCATATATAATTATAAAAGATAAAAAATTCGAACACACTACATAAAACTTAAATTATAAAACTCCATTCCCCATTCATCTATAAAAATATAGTAGAAGAGGAAAGATTGGCGAGGAGTTCCCAAGAGGATAAAAGATAGAGTGATGATGTTGGCATTTAGGTAAAAAAAAAAAAATTAGGGTTTTGGCATTTAGCTTATAAAATTGGTTTCAAAATAGGGTGGTTTGGTCCAATGCCTAGATGGATATTCACTTGAAACCTGTTCTCGGATATAGTCCTGGATTAGTTCCAACTATATCCGATTCCCATATCTATTTTTCAAGTGATCTAATCCGGTTATAGGGTAGAACCGATCCAATTGCATACCTCTATTTGTAACTGATCCCAAACTACAAAATACAATTTGCAAAATTTAATAATACATTTGAGGAGTTAATAGCAATGGACCTGCTTCCTCCTTTATTTGAAACAAGTCCACTTATAAACCTAAGCACACCATTATGTCTAGAGCTATGACCTTGCATTGGTTCTATGATTCGATTCAATACATGGAGGTGAGTTCTCTACTCATTACTATAACGATTTAATAAATGAATATATTGAGTTTTAAGCTTAGTATCAAATTAGCTTGGAAAGTAAAGCTCTTTAAATCATGGATGGATGTGAAAATTTGACAATTTATTTAAGGATATGTGCATTGAAAGTTCTAAAACTTATCACGAAAAATGTAGTTGTTTTATAAAACTTTTAAAATGTGCAACTAAATCGTAAAACTTGTTATGAAAGTACTACTGAGTTCTACAACTTTTGAATAGTGCAATCAAATTCTAAAATTTATCAAATTAGTTCAATCAAGTCCTTTCATTAATTGCACATTTTGAAAATTTTAAACTCAATTACACTTTTGTGACAAAATTTAGTACTTCTAGTGCACTTATCACATTTATTTATAAACTAGTAAGTCAGTCACTGATGATTCCTTCATCGCTTGCTTCCCTTCAATGTCATTGACAGTTAACATTGCTCTACTCATTTCTAGTTCTCCTGCTATGGATTCTTAGCCTGTCAACAGCTATATCCTACCATCCAACGGTCATCAGCTGATGCAATTGTGTGAAACGACTTGCTATCAATCATCTAATGATCCTTATGAGTATGTCACCTTCCAAAAAGTTTACATTGATGACAGACCAACCATGGTACCTTCAAATCCTCCTAAGCACCTTGTTATACTTCTCTTGCTCTCTGCCTATCAAGATCCTCATCCTCATGATCCAATCCATCTTTAGTGAACTCACAAAGACCATCAATATTATCACAGTTTTCCTAAAATTATCACCACATCATTACGAAGAACATCTGCACTTGTCACGAAGATCATTAAGAATTGTTTTGGAATCATCACCACATCAAGGTTTGTTCCTGGAATCATCAAAATACCATAGGGATGTTTTCCCCACAAAGAGCATTAAGAACTGTCATCCAAGAATGACAAGGCCATAAACCTCATTTCTTATGATTGATTCTTGTGGGTTCAAGTTTAATCTAAAATTGGGAACACTTATGAGTGAATGTGTATCAAATGATTTTAATATCTTCTTTGCTGATTATAATAAAACCATCTTTTTGATCTCTCCTTGTGTAGTAGACACATCACCAAACCACATAAATCCACTATTATCAAGTTTTTTTTTTTTTATGCAATCTATTTCTTACTCACATCATTTTTTGCAGTTTTGTCCAAATTGCCTTGGATTTCTAGACTCCCAACGATTTTGACCATTTATTATTCATACATGATTCTATCTATCATACTTTCGTGATGGTGATGATATATAGCAATGGACTAAGGTTTATTTGGTATTTTTGAGTTCTATCTTCTTACATCCAACCTTTTGTTTGGTGGTAAGTCACTTGAAAGTGATGTTAAAAGCAAAATTGATGATGTTGAATTTATATAATATCTATTTTTACATGCGACCTTATGTTTCCTGATAATTCTATTTATTATTTCAGCCCATTATTTTCTTTTTACACTGGATTTTCGATGTTTATTCTATCATTGTAAACACTTTTCTAGCATGTATCGACCTTAGTCGCGTATGATTCATCAACTCATGTGATATGCGTATTTTCAATGACTAAAAATAATTTGCGAGAATCAATTTAAAGACCTCTAATTTGATGCGTCAAGAAACACTAGCAGAGTAAAACTTGCTGTTTAATTAGGATACTTTGACTAATTTCAGTACTAATTTACCGATGTCTATAGCCATTGCAGTGGTTCATGTGCAACCCAAAGTAACAACAAGAAACTGAAACCATTTGGCCAGTGGGCAGAAGAAAAAAGAAACTTGAACTAGCAAAATTCGATGTTCATATGCAATCAATGTGAATTGCTTATGTTATCATCATTAAAAACCTGATTGAATCCGTTTGGTCAAGTTCTTCATTGGATCCTTGTGGGTTCTCTAGCTAAGGCTCGTCTTTACTTTTTAGGCAACGTGGCCGACCATTCTTGGACTGACTCTGTCGGGCCACACATAAACAGGCCCAGTATCAATTTTTGGGCCATGGAGTCAATGTTCATGGCAAAAGATTGTGCTCGGCCCATGAGAGAGCTCATTCCGTCCATGCCCAATTGAACAAGTCATTGATCTCGTAGATTCACCTGCCGTCTTTCATGGATTAGTATTAGATCCACCGCATCGCATGACGACTTCCGAGCAAGCCCATTGGTGGCAAAATGGGCGTCTCATGCAATCAACGACGCTTATCACAAGCCTACTAGGTTCAATCTCGTGCAAAATCTTATCTTCTAATACACAAATACATGTCTAAATATCTTTATAATCTTTAGTTTGATCTGTCTTGTTTGTGTCAATTTAGAATAAATAGGTTAAATTCAAAATGTAAATTATTATTTTCCACAAAATTGGACAATTTTGAGACTCATGCCATATCATTTTTTTTTTTTTTGCAGTGTTAGATACTGTGTTTGAGGGTTGTAACTTCTCGATTTTATTTTTCTTTGGGCTTTGATTCAACAGTTGCACAAACAACTATAGTTCAAGAGGGGGCCATTGGTTTGAACCCTGCCGCTTGGTGCAAGTTGAAGATTTTGCACAAGTGGAAGCATAAATAGATATACACCACCGGCCGCGGTGGCTCCACTGGATAAGGCTCTGCTGATCCTCAACGAAGAGGTGAAGGGTTCAAAACCCAGGGGAGGCGCTAGGTGTATTAAGTGTGACTTAGGGGTAGTGGGTCCTCCCGCTTAAGTGTCACCTGGGGTTTACGGTGCTTGCACATTGCTGGCTGCAGTTCTGCTCCTCCAAGACGAAAAAAAAAAAATAGATATACAGTTTCAATGGAGGGATTTTAGTTTTGACTTTTTGCTTTATTCCAAATTTAGCAATGGATGCAACTTGACTTTTTTCTGATCTTGAACGCCGAAAACTTCATGATTTATTAATGTAGACACGTAATAATTTCCATATTTTCCCAATATTTGCATAATATTTTAAATATGGAGCAGAAAGTGAAAAAGTTACTCTTAACTATTCATAAGTCCCAACAAAAACCAAAAGTAGAGCGGACATACACAAAGCAGGAATCATAGTTTGATCAAAACTTGGGTGGAAGAACTATTGAGAAACACAGCAGAAACCCGATACCTTCACTTGAGAAAATTGCTAAGATGGGATCTTAGTTCAAACTCATCAACAATCTAGTTAAACCCACATTCACTAAGAAATTTAAACTAAGGAGTAATGAACTAACTAATATATATTAAGTACTTCATATCACACCATTTTTTTATTGTGGGACTTTTAAACATGACTTACATGTACATATCAACAAGAAGAACCAAAGGAAATGAGACTTTGATCTTGATCCACTTACTCCTATTATGTTAATCTTATTCACTGCTATTGGAATCTTGGTTTTTTCCATAGTGACAATTATTTCTTATGTACAAATTTTGATGAACCAAGAGGATAAGCTAAATATGAGATTCATCTCACGCATCAAACTAATAAATTTTAATGTGTTCACTAGTCTACATGTGGGACTAATTTGTCGCATGCGCGTGGCTACCCATTATTGAAAAATTACCACAAATTGATCTGAAGGTTTAGATTTTGCGTATATATTAGGCCTTTTTTCTTTAACCAGGACTGTCGCACGCATGCTCTCATTTTGAAGAAAAAAATGACTCCTCAAAGATGGGCAAGTCTCACTAAGAAGTAGCTTAAAATCTATAAATCATAATGGATATAGCACTGATAAATCTTGTTATCTAATTGATATAGCACCCATGTATTTTAACTGCACCAAACATATTAATTCTAAAAATTACAAAAAAAGATATCCAAGAACATCATACCGTACTTGCAGCAAAAAAGTGACTCATAGTCATTGTTGACCTAAGAAAGTTATATGCTACTTCCATTAGTTTGTAGAGAGAGAGAGAGAGAGAGAGAGAGGACCACACAGCAATAAAGCCAAGATCTGAAAAGCCCTTTTAAAAATGAAGTGAAATATAGATAGCATGTGGAGCTCGCTGCTCTATGCATGGAGCTGTGTGTGGATATATTTTGTTTTCTAGCATATTGTATTCGAGATATTCGACTGGCCTTCATGTGAAAAAAATAAAAAATAAAAAATCAGACCATCTATTATCAATTGACCTATGAACTGAAAAAGGGAGTGCATGTGGAACCACGCGAAAGGCTTCCTTTCTCTTCTTTCCTTTTTTTCCTAATGCTCTAAAGGCCCGAGAATTATAAAGCCTAAGGGATGACAGGAGACTGAAAATGAGTTCTCCATATCAAGGCAAGGCCAAGAGCGCTTGTTCCTCCGTGGACCATTTACCCCACGAACAACCCTAGCCTTTATAATATGGCGAGAGGTATATACAGTAATATGTATCTGCAGGTGCAAATGCTCCATGTCGTTTACCCGACAGGCTCCTTCTTCTATTCTCTTCTTTTTGTGGTGTTTGTCTTGCTACATGTCAGCTCCTTTTTGTATTTTCACTTTGCTATGTTATATATATAAATATGTATATATATTACCATGTCTTTATTCCGTTCTTTGTCTGGGAAAGAACAGAGAAAAAAAAAAGGAGAATCCTTGGAGACGCAAAAAGCAATCTACTTTACATCCTTGACTAATAAATAGCATCTTCAATCTTGATTACTGGCAAAACTCAGGGGCTAAGGATATAATACTGGGGGTTCCCGTCAAGACCATCTCTAGGCTTTATTATTGATAACTACCAAAAAGACAACATAAAGACCTTAGTCAATGCCAACTTAGTTTTGTTTCTAGGGGCACCACATGAAAATCACTTAAATCAAGACGATATAAATAGATTTAGTTTGGCATAAGAAAGTTAATCTATGATAGTGGTAAAGCCAACTTGTATTTATCTATATGAGCACCACATGAAAATCACTTAAATCGAGATGATAGAAATGGATTTAGTTTGATGCACAAAAGTAGATTTAGGATAATAGTTAATTATATGATAAATTGAATGTTCATAGTTTATTTAATTTCATTTTTTCCTTCTTTATTTTTTGGGGTAATTAATAAACTTTACAAATATTTAAAAAGAGAGAGATAAAGGGGTTTGTCTGCTGATTCCACCGGACTACTTTTCCATATTCAGCTTTCCCAAACCAAGAAAGCATTTTCTATATCCGTGTCCACAAGTATCATGGTCCATGCCCAAGGCATTTCCGAGAGAGATTCCTTAGATCATCGTTAGATATCTACAACTCCGAGGAAGATTTAAATTGTTTGTCTTTTTTCTTTATGCTGCTTTTTGTTAAATCATACTCGCGTGGATAAATCTTGAACAGACGATCCCACCGAAAAATTCTTTCTTGAGTTTGATGGGACAAAAATTCTCTCTCAGTCAGAAGTTTCATGGATTATATTTGGATATATCTCCGTCGATATGAAAAGTGTAACGAGCTACTTATGAATATCACACGAAGAAAAGTCAAATTAAAAGGTTTGTTGATGGGGAAGTGACATATGTTAGGTGGAGGAAAGAATAATAGATATTCGTGGACTTGCATGTGAGTCACCTAGCTCGATTAGGAAATGTTTAGAGTCGTTGCCAATCAAATTTGATTTCAAACTCAAGTCGATCGGGCACCTAAACTTAGAACTAGTACAAAGCACCTAGAGGCTCCGAAGATTGACCCTAATGACAATTGAGGACCACAGATTTGTATGATGAGATACTTCACGGGGTACATGGACATGCCAAATGATCATTTAATTTTGTGACATTTGCTTGGTATAACCTAGCACAAGTGCTAGATCGGGGTGAAAACTTAAATGGGAGAATTATCAAAAAGTCTAAAATCTATTATAATTATACCAATTTAATTTTGAACTTTTTTTTACCAATTGAATCATAAACCTTTTAAGTTTGTACCGATTTAGTTTATCCAACCAATTTTGGCTAGAAATTGCTAATGTGAACGCAGTTGTCCTATGTGGCGTTGGCGAGCGCTAACGTTAATATTTTTTTAATTTTCTTAGAATTTTGTTATTCTTCTCTTTCCTTTCTCTATCTTTTTTTCTTCTTCCCTTCCTTCTTCCTTCGGCTAGTCATTGAACCTCGGCAATTGGCAAGAGGCCAGGGTCGACAAAGTTGGCCTAGCCAAATCTGGCAAGGGCTTGCCCAGCCATGGCAAGGCTCTGGCAAGCCATGGCAAGGCTAACCTTGCCGTCTCTAGGAGAGGCTCAGCCTTAGAGATAGCGATGTTAGCCTTGCCAACCCTCACCTCTAGCCAATCGTTAGACCTCAACAACCGGCCGAAGGAAAAAGGAAGGGAAGAAAGGGGGAAAAAGAAAGGGAAATGAAAAGAAAAGGAAAAAGAAATGAAAAAATTTGAAAAAATATAAAAATAATTTAAAAATGTCCATGCCAGTCCCGGCCACAACATGCAGGATAATTGGCGTCTATGTTAAAGATTTCCAGTCAAAGTTGACCAAATAGACTAAATTGATATGAATGCAAAATGTTTAGGACTTAGTTGAACAAAAAAATGTGACTCAATTGAAAAAAAAAAAAAGGTTTATGAATGAATTGACATAATTGTAATAGGTTTAAGACAATTTTGGTAATTTCCCCAAGAATATAACCACCACTAAAAATTAGACATGAGAGAAGAGGGGGTGTATTAGAGTCGGCTTTTTCATCTGCTGTGTAATTGGAACAGGTAGTAGATGCACATTCGATCACCCATTAGACAAGCTCGACCTCATTCAACCCCTCTTTCTCCCTCTTGTGCGTTTATTATGCGCTGGTATGCAAAAGCTAGCCTAATACCAATTGATCATTACACCATGAAAAAAAAAATCTAAGGTAGATTAAAGAAAGAAAGTATGAATGCAACATTAAAAATAAATTTTTCTACCGTAATTAGAGCTTTATAATAGGAGAGTTAGATGATAGAGAAATTATTTTTTGTAGTTCCTAGCATTCGCCAGACTAAACAATCCAATAAGTGGCCTACATGTTCTAAGCACAATTTATTGGCCCGAGCTCTTAGAGCCATTTAAAGTGAGATGCATTTTTATTTATTAATAGAAGAACTTTCGATAGAAGCTAGATGTGCGTCGGAGAAGATGCATGGCCAAGATTACGCAAAAAGGTCCAACATGGGTTGCCGCTAAATTGAGCTTTGCATGTACTTGAATTAATAACACTTTCGTCGATTCAAGAGTCAAAAAGTTGGATAGCGACCTAAACCAACAAAATTTGTACTAGACACAACTGAAAGCGAACGATAACAGTGCATGCGGGGAGAAGGAAATCTGTGATGACCGAACCTGTCAATCCAATGTAAGGACTTCATCCT